>JANKKB010030040.1:5449-41827 GCA_026225775.1 Bursera palmeri | reverse complement strand
AAATTATCTATATGTGCGCAGTAGCGAGAATCCAGTGTCTGGTCTAAAAAACGACCTCAGAATTTAATAAAATTACCAAGTCTACCTCTCTGGATAATTTGATGACTAATTATTGACCACTACAAAGCCTTCATGCCACTCCCTCACTCATACTCAACTCGTATCCTTTCTCACTCACACTCGCTCCTCACCATCCTCCGCCGTTCTATGGCCACCATCGCACCCACCAATCCCATCAGTCCATCCACAACCCGCGTGGGCTGGATCGGTACCGGAGTCATGGGCCGCTCCATGTGCGGCCATTTACTAAAAGCCGGCTACACCGTCACCGTCTTCAACCGCACCGCCTCCAAGGCCCAACCGCTCCTCGACATGGGAGCTCACCTGGCCGATTCCCCTCACGCCGTCGCCTCCCAATCCGACATCGTTTTCACCATCGTCGGCTACCCCTCCGACGTCCGCCACGTCCTCCTTGATCCCACCGCCGGCGTCCTATCCGGCCTCCGTCCAGGAGGAGTCATCGTGGATATGACCACATCCGAACCCTCCCTCGCATGCGAGATATCCGCCGCAGCCTCCTCCAAGCACTGCTCCGCAATCGACGCCCCGGTATCGGGCGGAGACCGCGGCGCCAAAAATGGAACCCTTGCTATATTCGCAGGAGGGGATGAATCCGTGATAAAGAGAATGAATCCCCTTTTTGCCCTCATGGGGAAAGTTAATTACATGGGTGGCAATGGGAAAGGCCAATTCGCAAAGCTAGCAAATCAAATTACGATTGCATCCACGATGGTGGGCTTAGTAGAGGGAATGATTTACGCGCAGAAGGCAGGGCTAAATGTGGAATTATTCTTAAACGCGATATCTACGGGAGCCGCCGGCTCCAAGTCACTGGACTTGTACGGTAGTAGAATATTAAAGAGAGATTTTGAACCAGGTTTTTACGTGAATCATTTTGTGAAAGATTTAGGGATTTGCTTAAAGGAGTGCCAAAATATGGGGCTTGCTTTGCCTGGGCTGGCTCTGGCTCAGCAGCTTTACTTGTCCCTCAAGGCTCATGGAGAAGGCAATTTAGGTACTCAAGCGTTGATTTTGGCTCTTGAGAGGCTCAATAATGTTTCTCTTCAATCTGAAGACTCTTCCAAGCTGTGAGCTTAAATTGTAAGTGTTTGATATTGATGGCCAACTTTTTTCATTAATTATTGTTATGTTATAAGTAATATAGGATGCTCAATATGCAATTTTGGCTACTTGTGTTTCTGGCTGATCAATTGCTGGGAAATTGAGGTAAATGATCTTATTAGAATACTTCTTTTTATTTGTGTTGGTAAGGAGTTCTCTTTATAGTCACTTTGTCTAGTTCTGTTACTGCTAATGGAGGTTGGCAATTGCACTTACTGAAATTTTATAACTCTTTTTTATTATATCTTTTTCTTTCCTTATGATGTAAATGTTTTTTACTGACCATGCTCTTTACCTGTATGCTTAGAAATAGAATTGGTTTGTAAGCACTTCTGACGCATACATGTATAGGTATTCTGTGATAGATTTTTCACTGTTTTTTTTAAATCTTTCGATAAACATATACGCTATTTTCATAAATTACATTAAATATATTAGTATGCATCTTTTAATTATTTTTTTTCTTAGACTAGAGTGGTGCAATGGCATAGTGATTCTTCTTTTGCCTTTAAGGTGATTTTCATGCTTTTGAAGGAATGATGGGCCAAGACTGAAGCCTGGACTATATATTTCTTGTAATCATAGAATCTTGTTATGTCATGTTTTTGCTATTTGCTTTCTTTTGTTTATCTTTCCCGCAACTGGGTTGTACACCCTTGGCGTGTTTTAATGAGTTTACTTGATTAGAAACTCATAGAACACTCACTTGGAAGTTAGAAGGTCGTTCGTTTTTTAGTTATTTCGTTAGTTTCAAGCAAATATGAAGGAAAGCAGAGCATATTACTTCTAGTGGCACAAACTAGTATATGCCCAAAAGGAGGCTGGATTGTTTAGCCTCTATTAAGTCCAGAAGTGAAACTTGAAAATCACTGATTACTCCCACTTCCGGCGTTGTTAAATTAATTTCCTTTACCTTGGATTCAGCGTGAAAATTTGTAGTTTAAAGATAAGAAAATAAGTTCAGATTTTGTGTTGTTCTTGGGGAGAGATCTTTTCCTACCTTATATCTGGTATCTTTATGAATTCTTTTCGTGTTAACTAGTTGCTTGGAAGTTCCTGGTTGTAAGGAACCTGCAAGTTTTTGCCAGGGGCCTTCTGTTCGTCACTCGACTTTTGAGTGCCCCGGTGCAGGTATCTTTATTGCAGATTTGCCCTGAAGCTTTTTAGCTCAGTTTCTTTGCTCGAGTATTTTCATGAAGTTGAGTGCCCTAGTGTAGGTCTCTTTATTTCAGATTTCCCTTTAAACTTCTGAGTTCAGTTGCTTTGCTCCGAGCATTTTGAATTCACGTATTACTTGGAAATATGCGTACCAGCTTTTTCTATCTTTTGATTACTCTATTTTTCTGGCAGAACGGTCTCAGGGTTATTAATAGCAGTTCTCAAGTTTGCTCAATGGAGGCCGGAAGGAATCGTCTGCCAGTGATTCAGTTTTGATAGCGGTTATCATGGAGTAGTTTAGATGGGAACTTTGTTGTTGTTCGAGTTGGACTGGATACATACGGATCTTGAAATTTTTACCCAATGTGATGGCCTGAATTGGTTCTTGCGAGCGAACTTAAAAATGGGCTTAATCCGTGTATGATCACATGAACAATATTTTATCATTTTCCTGGTAGATCTGTGTCAAAACCACCGTCTTTGGTGAATGGTTGTAGGTCCTGGATCTATTCCAAAATCAGTACAAACTATGATTATGTATGAACCCCTGCTCTGGTCTAAACTATTATGTCATTTATGTTATTATCAGACGCAAATAAGTATAATTAAGATCTTTTCCTTTTGGATGGCTACCAGAAACAACAAATACCAATTCAAAATTTTCTTGAATATATTACTAAAAAAGTGTAAGATGGACGAAGCCCAATGTCCACGATGGACCCTTAAATGATTATATATGAAAATTAGTTAATATATTCTTTATATAAGAACAAACTTAAGGAGCTTGGTAACCTTATCTGTCATACCACAGCTGATCACCAATGATGTCAGCGGACTTCCGTAATCCGTAGCTATTGGAGGCTTTGGATTTATCTATCCGTTCGTCAGATGGAGATAAGAGGAGAAAAATTCATTGTTTTTAGCCCTAAAATTCCAAAGAGGTTGGCAAATGGCCGTAGCTTTGTTAGGCTCACGAGAGCTCAGACAAAAAACTACTTTGCCGCAGATGGGCTTTCAGTCTTTTCAGAAATGGATGTTACTTACAACAGTAATGCTAGTTTCATCTTAGTTTGGACAAGTCAAAGTTGCACCCTTCTTCCCTCACCCATTCTCTCTCTCTGTGAAAATGGTAGCAGTAAAACGGTCGAGTCTCTATGTTTTCATACGAAATATCTTGTTATCTACTACTACTAATGACATTTAAGTAACCATGATCGAAGCCATTTCTAGTGGTTACTATCATTGCTAACAGATTTTGCTTTCAGTTGATTCTGGTGTTTGGCAGATGTCAAACTCTTCTGTTGGAGAATAGCATGTGAATCTTTGATTAAAATCTCTGGGACATCAGAACAAAAAAAGTCTCTTGACTGGTTGGGCCTGAAAGCTCTACGTAGGCTATATTTTCTCTGAACTCATGTTATAATTTCCCTTAGTTTGGTTAGGTACCTATGAAAAAAATTGATCTTTTGACTACTCCCCATGTTTCTCTTTTCTCTGCAATAATGGTAGAAAGCGCCCACGAGAAAACTCCAGTCAAAGACCATTTGCTCGTGTGAAGAGGAAAGGATGCGTTCTCTTCTGGTAATTGACTGTAAAGAGGAAGTCAAAGTCTTCATTTTGGCCTCTTTTTGTAGTCTTCGTTCAACAAATGCGTCCGTCCATAACTGGGAAGTCCCTTTCCTCGAAGCTTCACATGTTGTCGTTCCAACACTTCTGTGTTTAGTATTTACTTCACGTCATTGCAATTTGATCAACTTGGAATTAATTCTTGGAAATAAAATATTCTTATTTGACTAGCAATTGTGGAGTAAGTGGAGTGTTGGAATTACGACAACTAACAAGAGGTACATTGGTTTTCAAGCAAACTCCTCTTTGCCCTGCTAAAGGGGGTGGACCGTCGCAAAACCGTTTATGACACTCCCACCATTTTGAAAGTCAACGTTTGTCGAGGAAGCGAAAACATGCCGTTGATTCTACATCTTCATGTTGTGGCAGGGATGGATTCTAGAGAACAAAACAATATCCTACATCTCCATTAAATCATCCTCCATCAACAGAGTCCAGAACAGTACTACCAAACTCTCAAAAATGTTAAATTTAACCTTTTCTCCTCTCGCAATCCTACTCTACATCCTTCTCTTCCTCTTTCTGGGCCATGCATGCGCTCAACTTTATGATCAAGAGCATGAAGTGCTGATGAAGCTAAAGCAACATTGGCAGAATCCACCACCACTCAGCCACTGGACCCCATCAAACTCCCCTCACTGCAGTTGGCCTGAGATCAACTGCACTGACAATTCCGTCACCGAACTCCATCTCGACAACACGAACATCAACGAAACCATCCCACCATTTATTTGTGAGCTTAAGAATCTTACCGTTCTGGATCTACAGTACAACTTTTTTCCGGGGCAATTTCCAAAAGCTCTTTACAACTGTTCCAAGCTTGAGCATCTAGACCTCTCTCAGAACTACTTTGTGGGTCCTATTCCTAATGATATCGATAGGTTGTCTCGGCTCCAATTCCTCAGTCTTGGCGCCAATAACTTTTCTGGGGACATTCCAGCAAGTATTGGGAAATTAACGGAGCTTAGGGAACTTCAACTGTATATGAATCAATTTAATGGTACTTTCCCAGCGGAAATTGGCAATCTGCGCAATCTTGAAATTTTAGGATTGGCATATAACACAAAATTTCTGCCGTCAAAGCTGCCCTCAAGTTTCGCACAACTGAAAAACCTGAGGACATTGTGGATGCCTGAAGCAAATTTGATTGGTGAAATCCCGGAAACGATTGGCAATATGACAGCGCTTGAGTTATTGGATTTGTCAGTGAATGGTCTGACTGGGAAAATTCCCAGCTTTGTGTTCTTGTTGAAGAATTTGAGTCAATTACTTCTCTTCAAAAACAAGTTATCTGGGGAGATTCCACAGGTTGTTGAATCTCTCAACTTGCAGTTCATCGATCTCTCAGACAACAAGTTGACTGGGACAATACCAAACGATTTTGGGAAGCTAGAGAAGCTGTCGGATTTGAGATTGATGATCAATAAATTATCTGGCGAAATTCCAGAAAGCATTTCGCAGATTCCAACTTTGAGAGTAGTTCGATTGTTTGACAACAATTTATCAGGTGTTCTGCCTCCAGAATTTGGTCAACATTCAGCACTTGAAGAATTTGACGCCTCGTCCAATAACCTTACCGGCAGGCTGCCTGAACACTTATGCGATGGTGGCAAGTTGTTAGGATTAGTAGCTTTCAATAACAATCTGGGTGGGGAATTGCCGGAATCACTTGGGAACTGTAATAGTTTGTACGTAGTTAAGATTCAAAAAAATGGTTTTATTGGGAAAATTCCTGAGGGGCTATGGACAGCAACAAATTTATCGCAGTTATTTATAAATGATAACAAGTTTACTGGTGAGCTTCCTGAAAAAGTTTCTAGCAATCTATCTTTACTTGAGATTAGCAACAACAGGTTTTCGGGTAAAATTCCTGCTGGAGTGAGTTCTTGGAGGAGTCTGGTGAGATTTCAGGCTCGTAATAACGTTTTAACTGGCCCAATTCCGAGAGAATTGACAGCACTTCCTTCTCTAAGCCAACTTTTTCTCGATCAGAATCAACTCTCCGGTTCTCTTCCATCAGATTTAATCTCATGGAATTTTCTAGATACTCTCAATCTTAGTCGAAATCAGCTCTCTGGAGAAATTCCAGAGGAATTTGGGTCCCTACCTCGCCTTATATATTTGGATTTGTCAGAAAATCAATTTTCTGGGCAAATTCCAACGCAACTTGGCAGCTTGAATTTTAACTACCTCAATCTCTCCTCCAATCATCTTACTGGGGAAATCCCAAGTAAGTTCGAAAATGGTGTATATGGCAGTAGCTTCCTGAACAATCCTGGTCTCTGTTCATGGAGCCGACAAGTAAACATCAAAATCTGCGGTTCTGGTTCTTCTGAACCACGAAAATCAAGCAAAATTTCATCCCAAAATCTTGCTTTGATATTAAGTGCTGTTGCAATCTTTTTGTTGGCTTTGGTATTTTCATTCTTAATGTTTAGAGTTTACCGTAAGGGAAAACATGGATCGAACACGCCTTTGGTTATCAGATCGTTTCATAGGTTGAATTTCACGGAAGTTGACATTCTGCCAAAACTGACAGAAAATAACGTGATTGGAAGTGGTGGTTCTGGAAAAGTGTTCCGGGTTGTTGTAAATCGTTCAGGTGATGTTGTTGCCGCGAAAAGGATTTGGAATAACACAAAGTTCGACAAAAAAGAAGAGAGAGAATTTGTAGCAGAAGTTCAGACTCTGAGTACAATCAGGCATCTCAACATAGTAAAACTGCTTTGCTGTATTTCCAGTGAGAATCTTAAACTTCTTGTTTATGAGTATATGGAAAATCGAAGCCTGGACAAATGGCTGCGTAAAAGGAACCGACCAACGGCCATCTCTGGCAGTGGCACAGTTCATAATCTTGTCCTGGACTGGCCCAAGAGGATGAAGATTGCAGTAGGGGCAGCCCAGGGACTCTGCTACATGCACCATGACTGCTTCCCACCCGTTATCCATCGAGATATGAAGTCAAGCAACATCCTGTTAGATTCTGAATTCAATGCGAAAATAGCTGATTTTGGTCTAGCTAAAACCTTGTTCAAGCCTGGACAACTCGCAACAATGTCAACAGTAGCTGGCTCTTTTGGGTACATTGCTCCAGGTGATATATCTTATGATTATTGCTGATATTTATTCCATTAATGTTATTATTATTATAGTTTTGTCTAAACTATTTTGTGTTTCTAACTTGAAAATGTAGAGTATGCTCGTACAAGTAAAGTGAACGAGAAGACAGACATTTACAGTTTTGGGGTTATCCTTTTGGAACTGACAACTGGAAAAGAAGCTAACTATGGTGATGAGCATACATGCCTGGCTCGATGGGCGTGGCGTCACGCTGAAGAAGGCAATTCTGTAGTTGATGCTTTCGATGAGGAGATCAAAGACCCATGTTACTTGGATGAAATGAGTCGAGTATTCAAACTCGGGATCTTTTGTACCAGCATTTTACCTTCTGATAGGCCTACAATGAAGGAAGTTTTACAAATTTTACTCAAATCTCCGTCTGTTTCCACAGAGAAGAAAGCTGTAAGCAAGTATGAAGCAATGCCACTCCTCAGTCACTCAAAGCGGGAGATAATGGCAAAAAGTGATGATGCTATGTTAGCATCTTTAGTGTGATTTTACTTGCTCAGAGTTTCGGCAATTTTGGCAATCAGTCAGATGGGTCTAAGAGGGAAATTATATCTTCCATGTCAAGAAATGGGGAAATATCTTGAGTGCGACTGCTGCATATCCATCATAAAACAGGTTTTAGTCATATGCGTTGAGATGACAACTCAGGCTTAGTGCATTTTTTATGCTAACAGTTGCATCAAAGTGTTTCTCAAAAAATGGAAGACAGTTAATGATAATATTCTTAGGCTTAGGTTATAATTTTGTATAAAATTCGAGATATAAACATACACCTACAAGTGAAGCATTTCCATTATTTTTCTTTCCATGCACATTATACTGGAACCAAGGCAAAGTTGAAATTGGCAAATCCAATTCAAAATTTTTCTGCTTAACTAACAAGAGTGACTACGAAACGATGATTAACATTCATTCTCAGCTGCTATTGCATGAACTTTCAATAAACCTCGCAAGGCCGAACAACAATTATGCAACGGTTGATTAAGGGTTATGAATTTATGTCCATTTTCGGTTACGAACGAGCAGCTTAAACGCCAATTTTTGACTAAATTGTAATCCTGAAAACAGTTATTATTTCATTGAAAAAGAAACAAAGAGCTTTTCGTTATATATTTAAGACATGCACAGAAGTATCATCTCAAAAACTGCACAAATACACAACAACCTCTAATTGCCAATAAAATCCCCTTTTTATTGTCAAGAGTGAATGTTCCGCAAAAAGTAACACTCAAGGATGAGTTTACATCTCCCATTTTATTCTTTAATTCAAGAGAAATCATCTTATACACTTGTACCAACAAAGTTCCCCAGGCATTTGGGGAAAAAAAAAAGTAAAAGAAAAAGGGGGAAAAACTATGGAGAGGAAAGAAATGATATAAATGCAGGACTAGAAGCCACAGCATTTAATATAGTTGCCAATGACTAGGAACCTGACTACAGATTTGATCCGTTTTATAAGCTCCACATGACCATAGATTAAGGTTTCTAGGGTGAACTATCAAAGCGGGTGTGAAAAGCTCGAAGCCGAAGGGAATCAAAATAAGAGACGAGAAAATATACAAGAGTTTAAAAATATTCATTTTCAAGACTCTTCCACCTCAAGGTATTGGGAGTGGGAGGCTGCGAGAAGAGCAGCGCCAATGCCGGATCCATCATTGGAGTGTTCAATTACGATGTTCTCTGATACTTCCTCCCCCAGCATCTCTTTGAGCGTGCTCTCCATGCAAGCACTGAATTTAGAGTAGTGCTCAAACAACCCGCCATCTAATGCTATGACTGACTTCTGTTTTTCCCCGTCTCTTACTGTGTCTCTGCCTAATTTCTTCAGAATGCCCACAATCCCTGCAGCAGATAAGCGAGCACCCCGAGTTGCAACAGTGTCGCAGAGGCCCACAATGACTTTTCTCATCTTGAGGGAGGTATTGGATATCTGACACAAAGAAGAAAACAGAAGGTAACATCAAAGTAAAACCATATATGTTTCTACTATAAGTAGTACAGTAGTTCACTGTTCACTAGTAAATGAGACATTTGCATGCTCTTACGAAAATAATGAAGCAATAATGTTTTCCAGCTCAATCGTCGGCTATAAGTTACTACATATTTGTGATTAAAAAAAAAAAAACAAAAAGAAAAAAGAAGCAGCAGCATTACCTAGAAGCTGATACTTTCCTCCTGCTAGACTATTTTACTGATTCAATTAAAAGACTTCCGGAAGAAAGAAAAACATAGAATAATGGTCCACAAAAGATAATTATCATATTCTTCCAACAGTAGTGACAAAGTATAATACCTCTAATACATCCTTTAGTTTGCTCCCAACGACTCTCAAATCTGATGATGTGTCATGATGCATTGCAGACATATGCGGAGTCCTGCATGTTTCACAATAACAATGTTACAGCTCTGGAAGCATGATGTCGATGGGAAACACAATTGCTAACAGGAGGGCATTACTCATATCAATCAGATACTCACATAGAAGAGACATCAAGAAGAATACATTTATTACCAACATGATTAAACATGTAGCACAAAACAAATTTCATTAACTCCCATACACATTAAGCACACACGCAACATCTTGATGACAAGGTCCAGTCAGTTTAGTTTTGTAGACCTGGATTCACTTAAAGGGGGGATTTTTGGGAGGCTGCTCCTAATCATAGCAAACCCATTCCATCGTAAGAATAATTTGCTTAATCAATACCATGTGCTAAGAGGCCCTATAATGAGTAAGTTTCAGTTCAGGTTACATATAGTGTAGTGATGTCACTATCAGTCAGGATGCATTGGTGATGAACAGAAACCATGAAAAATGATAATTTCACAGTAATTTTTGAGGTTAACAAGTTAATATGAAGAAAAGAGAAGTTTTGACTGTTGAGTTACTGCTAATCCTAAACACTTAATCTTATAAGAAAGTCAGACAATAAGTATCCAATCATGTCCTTACACATGCACAAGTGAATTGACATGGCTTTAAACATGCATAATCACATGTAAATCCAAACACAAGAAAACACATTAACATTAGTATTATAATTCCAGCAGACAGAATGTCAGCTAGCCCACAAAGCACTAATGGCACACCTCAATATGAATGGAATTTTCAATTTTGGTGGAACGGTATCACCAAAAAATGCAGCTTCTTCAGCCATTCTGCACAAAACTCTGCGTACAATTTCTCCCAAATACATACCAGAAATAAGTTTCTCAAAAATCTGCAAGTAACAGTTCATCGTGTTATGAGTGTCTATTACCCACCTATATCAGCCATGATAATATGGATTCAGCAAAGGGAAGTAATTAGCTACCTGTTCTCCAGGGTTCAAACTCTCAACATCCAATTCTTGATCATATTCAGTTAGTGGAAGGTGTGATGACCGGAAGTTACCCCACTCCATGTTGATAACCTATGGTGATGAAGATTCTTTTAGCAACAGTATGTACTTTTTCTTTTTCATTTCTTTTTTTTTTTTTCTTTGTTTTGACCCAGAAGTATAGCAACAGTATATATTTCAAAATACAAAGATGATTATACATTCAGATCATATATGAATATGCGGACAACAAATATTTAAAAAAAAAAAAAAATACCAGACATAAAGCTTATTTGTAGCTTAAGATGACTGGAAGAGCAAAAAGTAGAAATATCAAACAATAAAAGACGAATGAGGTGGGTAATAAATGAGTAATGTCATATCAATTTATATAAAGAGTTCGTGAAATTTGTATGTATAGCATCACTCTTTGGAAAATACAAACCATTTCCCCTGATTTAGGTAGAAGACCATGCCATTTGGGAATAGCATGTGCTCTCTCTACATATGCTGCATTTGTTCCAGTACCCAAGATTACAGCAGCAACAACATCCGGATTTGTGTATCTACCACCAGCTAATGTTCCAATAGTATCATTCACCTGCATCTCTCATCATGTTAGAAACGCACAGGACCAAGAGAGAAATCATTGGAACAAGCAAGCATCTAAAACTAGCCAAATTTAAAGCATATTCCCCACACACAGAAGAAAAGCTAGAAAGTGCCTAAAAGAAGAACCAAATTGGACTCTTACCAAGGCTGCCACACGCATATCAAGGCCAATTCTTTCCATGGCTTTAGTCAATTCTGCTACTATATCCTGGCCAACCTATAAAAGCAAGAAAGAAACCACAAACTGAAGGTCAAAAATTAGACATAGTGAATAGATAGTACATTATTTAGTAAGACCATTACGATATAAACTCTATATTATTAGACCTGCCTTGACAAATTTTAACAGACATGCACTTTGGAGCAGCCATTTCAGGATTTATGATTGCACGGGTATTTATGAAGAAATTGATCGCCTTCTAAAGTTTGCACTCATTCAGGGATTATGTAATAGAAAAAAAATAATCTACTATGCAAACATCAACCAAATACTGACATGCTTTCCCTGAAATTAACAGTTTTATCGAATGTCTGCTGACAAGTATGCTGTTGTAAATGTGGGTCACCATACAGGATTAGTCTGCTGTCCTAACACCAAAGATTTTTACTTGTGGGAGTTCCACATAACTCATACTTCAGACAGGCTATAAAGATAGCTTAAGAATCACTTTCTAATAAACCATGCTGAGCTGACATCATGAAGGTTGTGCATATGAATAACTCCTAACATGTGAATACACAATTAATCCTCCAAAATGATTCATCCCTTCAGAACATATATCTTCTTCCATTAGAATGCTGAATAGCATGTAATCAATAAAAAATCATCTTGTTACTTGGACTGGAGAAGTAATGGTTTGAGACAACATAAGATAGCATCAATATGCCAACAACATGCTTTATACAGCACATAAGATGAAAGTAAAACACTCTACACCAATTTGGATTTTTCTTTTTATCTTATCTTTCCAGTTGAGCAAAAGGAGTTCCAAAGCACTCTTCGTTGCCCTTGGAACCTTCTTTTCTAGATCATAATGTTTGAGGAGGGTGAGGAGACTGGATGGACTCTAAAAAAGAGAAATAGTTTAGAAAATTTAAAATTAGGTAACAACTCTCTTCCTGATCATCAACAGGTAGTTTGTTACAGATTAAAAATAAAAAAGGAGAGAAATACAAGGATAAACCATATTTATAGAATCAGATTATGGTAAAAAAATAAAACTATCAGTTACCTAAATTGTATAAAATTAAAATAATAATGAAAATTAATCCTTTAGTTTTAACTCCCACTTAATTTACATGATGAAGAAGAGACAAAAACAATATAACTAACCATAGGAAACACTAATAGGATCATTGTAAGAGACTGAAACGGTATTAGAATCAAACCCTTTTTTGCTACACAAGGGAAATGATAGCTTACAAGGATAAAGCATATTTATAGCACAGAAAGATGTTAGCAGAACTATTTGAAATCTTAACACTTATTTAGGCTAATGAAGCAAGGCCAGGAACACTATTTTTAACTACGGATATCAATGCAGGATCATTATAAAAGTATTGGAAAACAGGAGTTAAGGCAAGTAGAATTTACTGCATCTTCTATAGAGAAGCCCTTTGTCCATTTTATAAGATTTCCCGATGCAATTGATGTTTGTCTAACTGGAAATGAGAAGGTAAACCCCAATTCTCTTTGTCTTCCAGGCGAAACATGAAGTCCTTCACCTTCTGTCGCAACAAATTTTGCAAGTGCTGCAGCAATATAATCGAACAATTCCTAAAATCACCATTATTAACAGAAATTCAGAGCATGAAACCACTAAACTAGGTCAAATTTTGGCAGATTGATTTGAAGGATACTCACGTCTGAACTACCAGTCATCAAATGTGGAGGAATTGAAACCTCCTCAAATTCTTGTTTAACAACACGGCCTTCTCTGCCACCCAGCAGCACACGTATGACACGGAAGTTTGTGCCACCCAGGTCCAATGCATAAAACAACCCCTTCTCATCCCTGTAAAATTAAGGTTGTAAGTGGCATTTTCATTGGACTGAATTTTCATTACCACAAAAGAACCTGAAAAGTTATACTCACAGTGCACAGAAAAGCAATTTCTTTATTTTTCTCTTTCATTTAAGAAACACCCATAGTTTCTGTGTTTCAAAATTTTCCATTTTTATTTCACATTTTCCTTTTGTTTGAGATACTTCATCCACAAGAATAGCTACGGTGCTTCACAGAGAAACCCCATTGCTTTGCAACCAAGTTCCATAGCAAACAACAGTTCATAAACCAATTGCTCAAAGAAAATTCTTTGTCTCTGTGATTAATCAGCTTATTTATATTTAACTACTCAAGAGAAAAGCATTTCTCAAAGCATCACATTCATTCATCCCAGTCATCCATAAAATATAATGATAATTAAAGAAACCTGGCGCCTGAGAATTAGATTGCAATATTATTTACCAAGGGAATCTCAAACAGCATCAATATTGAAGATGTAAATAAAATTTGAAATTAGAGCCATTTTCGTGAAAAGAAACAATGAGGTAGTCCTTATCATGTAAATATAACAGCCAATTGATATAAAAAGGCTAATGTTACGTGAGAATAAGATCAAAAGTGGGAAATAAGAAATGGAACTTCACAAATTCTATCCAAACTATATACAGAACAAATCCAATATCTGTCATAGCTTTGAAGAGACATTCCACTAAAATATTCCCTCAGAAACACCTAAGTTTTGTTGAACTATATTAACACTGTTACATGAACAGCCAAAAGGGAAGGAATCATTACTGGTAAGTTTTTCAAGCTAAAGTTATAGGTAAACATAAAAATAAAAGTAAAAAGAACCTAAAACGAAAGACAACACATAAGCTTAAAAAGCACACAGTAACGAATATTTAGATAATAAGGTATCTACCAAAAGAAATTGCACTTCAAACAACATTAAAAAAATAATAAAAGATGAGAAGTGGGTATTGAGTGAATGATGGAAAAAGGAAAGAATAAAAATTAAGTAACAACCAATAAGGGACCTAGAAAAGAGAGAAAGTTAGGCAATGCAAAAAGCAAGTGCTAATTTTACTAAGTAAAATATAAGACAAATCAGAAGTGAAATTCGCCAAATCTTAATCAAAAAACAAATTAAAGTTTGAAAGATTATTCCTTGTTCAAATGAACATTTTTATTTTAACCATTTAACTCGAGCTGTTTACATCAAACAGATAGTTTTCCACAACAAATAACAAATAGCTATATCTCCAGCCAAATTAGAAGTTTTAACAATCATAAAAGAAAATATAGCAAATTCTAGAAGTTGGTAACGAATTTGATTAGAATAAAAAAATTTCTTTTCCCCACAGGCATGAGAAATAAAAATACGTAAAATAAATAAATGATACTAATTATAAAATATAATCGCAAACACCAATACAAATAATGGGAAAAATAATAATGATAAATAGCAAGATTAAACTAGCCAAAGGAAAGCAATTTGAAAATAATAAATTGTCAATTACTCTTCTTACGGCACTCGAAAATAATATTTTTAATTAATACCAATTAATTAATTAGCTAAATTGCCCAACATAATAATAATTTCTTAAGAAACTATCAATATTAACTCTTCTTTTTTTTTTTTTTTTTTGTGTGTGTGTGTGCCACCCATTTTGTTGCAAGATTATGACTAATCAAATATATAACAAACATTTACACCACACCCGATTAAAATTTATATTATACATATATTGATAAATGAGTGATTATCCAATAAAGTAAAAATACGCAAATAAATGGTTTTTATTTTTATTTAAAAAAAAAAAGAGTCGGTGTATATGGGTGGTACCCACCCAGTGGGGAGATTATCAACGTAGCTGATGAGCATCTTCAGCTTACTGCCTCCCTCCGATGCAAGCCCCGCGTGCATCTCCACCGTCATGGCATCTGCCACCTGTCTCAGCTTCCCAAGCGAAGTGTCACATTTGTCCTCCATCTCTTTCAATATAGCCATCGCCCTGGCCCACCTCCCCGAACTCTTCATCCTATGCCGCACCACCAGCGCAGCCGCAGCGCACACCGCCGCCGCACATATCACTGTCGCGCCCACCGCCACTTTCCCCATTACCACTTACACACAGACACACACACAAACTCCAAACAAAGGACAAACCTTTAACTTCCTCCTTCCGATTCAACTTGAAGGCTGGTAACGTATACTTACAGGCTCAGACCAAACCCTAGATCGAGCTCTAAATCGAAGCTAAACGATGACGAGGAGAGGAGAAGAGAGTAGAATAACGCTTTGTTTTTTTCTTTTTTGTTTAAAAAGAGTATAAAATGAAAAAAAAAATTTAATTTTCTGTTGCTTGGTTTTTGTCCCGTTTTATGCAGAGAGAGAGAGAGAGAAAGAGAAAAGACATTTATTTATAGCAAGTGATCGAAATGAATCTTGTTGGATTTATATCAAAGAAGATAATCTTTACAAAGTGGTCACTGTTTTAGATAGAATTACGATTATGACCTCTCTGTCAGTTGTCAGATATTTTTTTTCCCATATCTAACGGACACGATTTATTCTGCCTTTTCTAATTTAACTTGTTGGAAGGCCAGGTGCAGGAATTCCGTTGCCTCGTTGGCACGTGTGATGTTGGAACTCAATATTCCTCTTCGACGATGAAAGCTCAAGATGCTTGGATGTAGTAATGGAGTTACAGAACGATTTTTCAGATATGCCAAACTCTTTCATAAAGTTTAGTTTGATTTTACACAAAAAGGGAAAAATATGCTTTTCGTTGTTGTTGGGACACTTGTCTTTCATCAAGCAAGCTAGGTTTTGTCCATTTTTTTCATAAATTCATTATTATTTTTACTTAATCTTAATTAAGATTATGATGTTCTAATCCTCTTTTGACTTTGATAATGCGTTTGTAAAAGTCAAATGCAAAGACTTTGAATGAAAGCTTGTCATGCCAATGTCATGCACATGCTTGTAATCGCACAACTTAAGCAAATTAACTTGTATTAGACCAACACTATGAGATTCAGCTGCGGATTAATCAACTTGTCCAGATTTTGACCAAATCTTTTCTTTGTTAATTCGAAATTGGGTTGGATTGTTAAACTTACAGCTAACCTATCCAAAGTTGACCACGATTGAGTTGAATGCTGACTCAAATCCGACTAGGCAACAGCTTATCATGTCATATTCATTTCTGGTGTACCAAGTTGGTTTTGAGTTGTACAAGTCACCGATTTCGTAACTAAACTAAGCATGTGTTTATTACATTAAGATTAATCAGATTAACCAAAACGCTGAAACCCAGGATAAAAATGATTATCTAAATATATGTATAGGAACTACTTTTGTTTATATTTTCAAGTCGAAACTTGAAGATTAATCTAAGACAGGTGTAAAGCCAAAGCTTCCAATTGGGAAGAATGTAAAGGTATAGATGGAAGTTTAGGTCATAAAATGGAAAGCAAGCAAAGCATATGAGTATGGCAAAAGGGTCCACTTATTAGGTATTTGTCGTCCCTTGGACGGTTCGGTTTGAGTTCCATAAAGAAGGAATCAAAAAGAGGTCTTCTGCCCATTTGTTCTCTACCAAAGTAAAAGTACCAGTATTCTCATCCAAATCAAATCAAGATCGAACTTTTGACATCAACACGTTGATTTGGTGCTTCCATTTTTCTTGCTATCTCTTAATGATCCCATGTGTTCACGTTGCCCCCACTTTGCTACTCTGTCAAAATCCTTGTTGAATTATACACATATTTTATAGTTTCATCTTCCACAAAAGTATTAATTATTGAATGAAAGATTTGCATTTATTCACCTTATGGTGGTGTTAACGCATCTTTAATCTGGAATCATATCTGTTTCCCCCTCTTTTCTAGTGCAATGGTCACAAGCTTATCCTTGTTTGAGTCAACGGATCTTTGATCATTTTACTTTGTGCATGATGAAACTGAGAATGGAGCTGCAAGCTTAATCAGCCAAGGATCAAGTGATAGAGAGGAATATAGTACTCTCGGATCCGAAGATTAGATGCAATCATCATTCATTCTGAAACGAGGAGAGCCGCAGGCGCAATGGTAGGAAAGATGGTTCGTTCATACCAATTGTTCCTCCCCCTACTCCTGCCAGTCGACTGTGATACTAAAGACACTGTTGTTGAGAATCAGAAAGACTTTTCATCAAACATTGTTGGTAGTGAATAGTTAGAAACAGGCTATAAATCGGTTGTTGTCTTGTTAGAAAAAATTAACTTGCATGATTGGAGGTGGGTGAACAGGGGAATTCTATGGTTGTTTGAATGAATGGGAGTGACAGTGTTAGTTCTACACGGGTTGAACTCAACCTTAAAAATTGCCTGCCCAACAAGGAGGAGAGACTTCAGATGTGGTCCTTGTATAACCCAATAATGAGGAGAGACTTCAGATGTGGTCCTATCGTTACCCACACATGGCACAAAATCCACATGGTCTGGGCCACCAGGTTTTACCCGGAATATGCGGGTGAGATTTTACCCGATCGGACCCGACCTGGATATGAGTATATTTTCAAAATATCATATAGAATCCAGTCTAATATATTTATTTAGGTCAGGCTTAACTTTAAATATCAAATATCCACCGTTTATCTATGTTTAATCTAATGATTAAAAAGAAAGTTAAAAAATATATCATTATAATCACTTACGCTCAATTACCCCTAACATTTAACTTTCTTTCTACCTAAATATAATCAACACAATTTCTTCTTCTTCTTTATCTACTATCTGCTACATTCTTTGCTTATTGTGAATTTGTATTAATGGTTAAAATTAATTCAATTTGTAATAAATAATTCATTTTTATCAACAAATGGAGAGAACAACTGCTTAAGCTTATCATCATCTATGCTATCATCTAAATTTTTTATCTCCAAGTTTGCCCGCTGAGATTTGTCCGCTGCCTCCTTCATGTTATGCTCAAACTGATATTTTAATTCAACCTCCCTTTCAGATATCTTTTGCGCTTTCCCAACAGACACTCCTTACCAACAAATTTATATTCATTAGACCATCGACAGCTCTAGCAGCATAATCAGAATTCTCAAAATTGACAAATCCAAAGACCTTTGATTTGCGATCAGCATCCCTCATCAACATGGCACCAGTGATTGTGCCAAATTCCCCAAAAGCTTTCTGCAAATCTTCTTCAGTGGTTGATTATGAGAGATTCTTTACATAGACAGACTCTTTCATTTAAAAATTAATTATACAAATTCACATTAGTCAGAGCCATGTAGCAGAAGGGAGGCAAAGAAGAAGAAGTTACATTTATTGCATTTAAATAAAAAAAGAGTTTATTGAAGGTAATTAAGGATAAGTGATTATAGTGATATATTTTTTAATTTTCTTTTTAATCATAGATTAAACATAGATAAAAAATAAGTGATTGATGCCTAAAATTAAATAAAACAATTAAGTCTCGATAGCTTACCTTTTATATATTGTTTGATAATCTCTGTAAAAATGAAATTGTTCAAACAGCTCACTATCAACTATCAAGTATCAATTGACTAGCCACTGTCAGGCTCAACGAATTTGATAAATTGTTCAAATAGCTACTCTCGATTGACTAGATGGTTCAAACCGGTCACTCTCAATTGACCAGTCAGAAGCCACTACCAGGCCTAACAACAAAATAATTAAATTAAAAATTATGATATTGGATGTAAAATGAAGATCCAAACCTAAGTCATGTAATTTGAATTTCAATCAAACATCCACCGGTCTTCTTCAATCGGTTATATATTGCAAAAAACATTATATTATATAAACATTTTATATGTTCTCAAAAAAAAAAAAATGTGGGAAAAATCCGGAGATTTTCCAGGTGCAAAAGGCCAACATCCAGAAATACCCGGCTCGAAAACACCCCAAAAAAACTCGGTGGGGGTGATTTTTCAATCTGGGTGCAGACACGGGGAACCACCACCCACAGCCAACCCAGAATTTTGTCGTCCCTACACATTGGGTAGAACTCACACTTAAAAACTGAAACTGACTTGTAAGAAGAAGTTTCCAAGCATTTATAAGGTCAATTATCAAGCACAACTGTATCTCACTTTTGGTTGAGCTGCCTTAACTCTTAATCTCATAGCCATTTGGAGTCATTATCAAGCAATTATAACAAAAATGACAGTACAAATGTGATGCAAAAATTTTAGAGGCATTAATTGAGAAATATTCAATCTTCTACTCTACGTTCAAAAAATTCAACAGCAGTGTCACCTAAATAACAATCAAGGAACAATAAAAATTTTATCCAGCTAGTTCTTTGCGAGTTGGGATTACAGGCACAAGAAAATTCCCAAATGGTGAATCGAAAATTTTGAAGTTTGCAGTGGAACTGTCTTGTTGTGCTTGTGCAACAGCAGAACTTTTGGCTTGCTGAATCCTGAAATTAATTTCACTAGTTGGAGCCACTGGAACCTACACATCAATTACATTATAAATCTTAATGCTTAAGAATTAACAAACTAAAACAACACCCAGAAGAAAACACATACTGTCAAATGCCTCACTGATGTTGCATCTCTGGCTTTCTCTGCAGCAGGCGAAGAAGCACTCCTGCAGTAACAGGAAAGCATTGTCAAGAGCTGGCGTTCTCTAATTGCAATAAACATTACTATGTGCACCAAATTCAATCATTTAGTACACAAAGTGATGCAAGTTCAAACCTTGATAAACTATAATGTTTGATTCTTCAACCTTAGAAATTCCACATGACAAACCAATCCTTAAAAAGTCTAGTCATGAAAAGGGATTCAAATTCCCTGTCTACTTGTCTAGTGAGACACAGAACCAGAATTTTCAATAAGCAGGTGAATCTATCTCGTCTCGTATATTGCAATCTACAACTATCTTCTAATAAGAGCATATGCTAGAAAATTAAAGGCTTCAGGAGATTACCCGCGGCGCGGTGGCTGCTTCAGCTTTCTCTTCTTCGGTTCGGGAGCCAATTTCTCCATTCACAAGCACAAGGGTTTAATTTGTTCAAATCGTCAAAGGAATAGAAGAAGTAGAAGATCTTCGTCCAGTAATTCGGCGAATCATAGGCCCATTTGCTATCTATCAGTACAACTCTTCAGATGATCCATGGGCTGAAAATAAGGTAAGGACTTGGGCCTATTACTCTGTTACTAATGGAGGGGTAACGCTCGATCTAGTGATATTGTTGTTTAAAAATTTACGTAACAATGAAATGGACATGGCCAATGTGAGTAAGCAGACAATTTCAAATCAGTTCTTTGCTTCACCACAAGCATATCAATAGTGGTAAAATGCCTCTTTCATCATATTAAAGTAGGCCAACCTCCATCACGAAAACTAACTTATAAGTGAGGGTTTACCCTCATCTTATATATGCAATTTAACTACCTTTTCTAATATATGTGAGACCCTCTCCAATTTTTCAAATTGTCAAGTAACAAAGGAATTGATTTAAAGGCCCATTACTTTGCTTACACGGGTAAAATGTCCAAAAACTTAAAGCCAATTTCTGTCACAATTGACTTCTCATGTACATTAAGTTAAAGCATGCACTCGGACATAGACGAGAGAGCTTGCCTTTGACTTAGAGACATAAAGCTATAATTGTGTCTCTCCACACTAAACCTAGATTTACTATCGCAATATTATTCCCTATAATCAATCTTTATATCAGTTCATAACCCCACTAGAGATTGTTTTAATTATACAACAAACAAACAAGTGATGAAGAAGCAGAAAATTGAAAAGCAGCCTTGCTAGCTCCAAGAAGAAACAACATATGGTTTGTCAACACCAAACATAGATTTAACATCATGAGATTCTCTGTAATCAATCCGTAAATCTTTCACTAATATCCAACCCCACCTACGATTTCTTTTCTTTAAAAATAAGCAAATCATTTTTAAACCATACGATGAAGATATCCTAAACTAATCTAACTTTTGAGGATCTTTGCAATTATTTTCTCACACACCCACCATCCTTATGTATTTTATTCTTCATTTTGGTTTGTATTTTGAGTTGATTAGACAAAAGTAATAAGATGACCTAGCCACATAATAAAGAAGAGAAAAAAGAGAAAGACCCACTTAGGGCATTATTGTTGGCATGCTAATTTTGAGATTAATTACATCTTATATTAACTAGGTATATTTTTCAACACTCCCCTTATTGCATGAACTCTTCAAATTCTAATCAATATCATTGTAAGCTTCAAACATATAGATATTCTAACAGACAACCCTAATTTACAAATTCCCCTTGATGATTTGATCAGTAACTACAAGTAACTGCATGAATGTTCGATCGAAATATTGTTCTAAAAGGAAGTTATATATATACACACAATCTCATGATATATAGGGGTGAAAATGTTAGCTTGAATGGTAAACTTTAGCAATTAAATATGCAGAATCAATATAAAGTGAAGCAGCGTGATCTGAAGTTGAAATAAATTGATTGATGGACCTAATTGGTTTTGGTGGGAACTGTAGTGACGTGAAGGTGGCATCTCTAGATTGAATCACGATGATGTTGTAAGGGACAGCTTTCAAGATTTCTATATCAAAGATCTACTATTTTTTGCTATGATCCTTCTCCATTATGCAAGCAATAGTTTCTCTCCAACCTTGTTGGTATAAGTAAGTTGACCCCTCAGATCCTATCAAATCTAAAACTCATGATTCCATAATTTTTTTTGAAGATTAATGGAGTAAAGTCTCTCATCAATCAGAGATCAATTGTCAATGCTACATAATCTTTGTGCCTTTCAATGGTGATATGAATATTGTTGACTTACTTAGTACGAACAATATTAAGTTTAACCAAACATGGATAGATATAAGTCTGACTAGTGAAAATTATGTTATATTTCTCTCCATGGACCACTTCTCCACAACAATTCGATCAACCATTAGGCGCCGGCAAATCCTTTGTGGGGTAAGAGCGATACTTACTAATTGGATCATTGACTGAAGACGTGAAGTTATGGTTCCTCAATCCTCACACAGACGACGTTTCGCTTTTGTTATCGATTAAGGGAAGTTTGCACTCAGCGGGAATGAAATAACTATAACACACACACATATTATATATGTATAAAATATATGTTCTCTTTCTAACCTAGAAATTCCTAATATTTCTAACTACTTTTAATAGAATTTAATTTGAATAATCAATAATAAGCTTTAGATACTGGTGACTATGCATCAATTAATCAAACACATATTTAAATAATAAATCATGTTGTATATATATATTTATATAATAAAACAGTCCTAATAACAATTGTACCTAATAAATCACCTTTATATATACCCATTAAGATGACATAAAATATCTTCTACTAAATGAAACCGAAAACATTCCAGATATATATAAATGATCCAACAGAAGGAAAACACAAGTGCGCGCGGCTAAGTTGCAGTTTAATTAGCACTTGAAACAAAAGTGTTGCTTAACTTATGACTATTTCATGCTTACATTTAAGAATCTTATCGGACAATAAGTGGGTCAAACATTATGGCCGAAGTGGCAGAGCTAGCTATGTCTAAAGTATACTAAATTATAACTTTTGAAGCTGGTTTTTAATTAAAACAAAAGTGGGAATAGTCTCAGACCCATCTTATGTTTCGTGTTTGTGTGCGGAAAGAACTTGGAAAGTGCAAGCTGATTGACGTTAAGCCAAGCTTGATCAGCAGGCATGGCCGGCTCAATCAGACTCAGATCACTCACTTTTAAATGAGCAATTAAAGAGATGGAGATAATCTAGTCACATATGCTGTGGGTTTGGACAAGAATGTCTCGCGAACCATGTGCAGAAATGCGCCCCACGTGGGATATGGCATGCGTGTGGGTCTCTTATTATTCCGAGTTGATCGATCCATGGTTCAGTTGTTGTTGCTTTTAATTTACTTGTTTAGGAAAGTACAGCTCTACATGCCTCTTTCGAAACCAAAAAGCCTCAAAAAGATTGCGAGCAAACAAGCATATATCATAAGGGAGAGTCCCATACACAAACAACATTCAAATAAATGAGAAATTAAAATATGCTAAGCTCAAGCAAATTAAGGTGCATTATAAGGAAGTATATGTGTCCATGTTTCAGCCACTGATAATTATAAAAATGAGGTTTCTTTTATATATATCTTTGTTTCGTTGCGTAGTAGGAGCCTTGAAGGTGGAGATGAGCTGTGCGTGTGAGGCAAGTAGCTGGCTTTGTAAAGATTATTTTCCTGCAACCTTCTCTCATATATCACGTGCCAATATTTCTCTTTTACTCTTTTTTACAATTTTTTTGATAGATACATGGGCACGAATGTCTCCTACCTCTTTACATTATGATAACCTCAATTCCCTAGATACAGCAACATTGAGTATTCAAGCTATATATAAAAACTTTGATCATCTTTTTATATGGTTTTTCTTCAAGTAATTGTCTGGTCAGTTCGAGAAATTTTTGTTTAGTTAATCATCAAAGTAAGGTTCAGAACTCAGAAGCTCACTGACTTTCATGAACCTACTGCATGTACAAAAAGCTGAAACTAAATTTGTTTATTTCAAATTGACAAAGGAAAGTGTAGTGAAAAAATATATTAACGACTACGAAGCTTTGGTAGCTCAAATTCAATCACACTGATCAATTAAGCCGCCCACGGCACTTCAACTGAAGAATCTTACAAAAGCAGCTGCGAGATACTGGGATCAGGCTTGTTTCCACCTTATAAAGTTCACTGCATGAGAATGATTCTGCAGAAAAAGAAATAAAAACAAGATGGGGTTTTGTATTGGTTAGTTTTCGTGCTTTATGGTAATGCCTTTTCGCTACTTGTGAAGGCTTTTTGGCAAAAGGCAAGTCCTCCTTTTCAAACATCTGGGGTGCTGCCACGTATCCTGATGGTAATATTGATATTTTTAGCATATTAATTTCTCATCATAATAATATATATGAAATAACTAATTTTTAGTGCATGATCAATTTTGATGGTTGTTGGGAGATATATTTTTGGTAAGCCTAAACCTTCACAAGTTACTACGTACCAAAAGATTATTAATGGTCATTCAAAACCAACCCCAAAGAAAGTCAAGCTGAAAGATTTCCAAGAAATTTTTTAAATTATCTACTAAATTATGTTACAAAATAATGCATAAAAATGGACCCATCCCAGGCACAACAGTTTGGGAGAAAAAATAATCTGTATTTATATGGTTCAATAATTTTTCATAGATATACCCTTCCAAACAATTTAATAAATTCCATACATAAGTCTCAAAGTATAGAAGGGGCCCTGAAGACTGCTTTTTAAGTCGGTCAAAAATGAGCACTGAGACATCGTGGGTTGGTTGATCGCCACTTCAATTAATTGGAGATACTTAAACTCAAACCATTATACGATTTTAAATTGTAACTTTTTTTCTTTTCTGTAATTACTAATCAATTAACTGCTCTAATGTTGCAATTTAATTACTAAAAATTGGTTATCTTTATGATTAGCTGTTGGCTTAGCAAGACCGACGTACCCATTAACAATGCTAGATGA
Source organism: Bursera palmeri (assembly GCA_026225775.1). Classification (NCBI taxonomy): domain Eukaryota; kingdom Viridiplantae; phylum Streptophyta; class Magnoliopsida; order Sapindales; family Burseraceae; genus Bursera; species Bursera palmeri. Next base: position 17,210 of record JANKKB010030040.1, on the reverse strand, counting down.
CACGACAGTCCTGTATATATTCATTGATACAAGGGCCTGACCAACTCATGCATGCAGGGCTTTGCAAACTGATCATGTGCTTCCATCAAATGCCTAGCTAGCTAGCTAGCTATTTAGCTACATGCTAACATACTAGATCGCTATAGCTAGTTGCCCATCACTCAAAAAAGATACCCCTACAATTGTTTGCTGCAAGGGACCCCACCCACTAACAACCCAATAGGATTCGAGATTGCTTAGGGCAATGCCCTACTCTTTCTTTACCCGCAATACCCCAATATGTGCAATTAAACGCATTAGAATAGTACTATCATTATAACAAAGTAGTTAAAATGCATCTACTTATTTGATTTGGGGAATCCAAGATGCTTTACACTTTATATTATTGTTACATGTTTTTTTTTTTTTTTATAATTGTTTATAAAATTTTACGATTTTTATATGAATTTTACAAGGAATATATTTTTACACCAATTGTAAGGTAGCATCAACTCATTTAAATAGATAAAGTAATATCACAAACTTATAAGCTAGTGAACAAAGTGAGATATGACAATTCTCAATAAGAATACACTGACAAGATAATCTAAGCAGCCATGGGCCATGGCATGTGTTTAATTTCTCAAATCTAGAAGCATTCTAAATCCTTGATTAAAATTTGTCAATGGGCATGCAACACGCAAGCACGTGGTAGAGACCATATAGATGATGCCAAGAATAGTGTGGATAGTTTGACGGTAATAGTTGATACCAAACTTACGTTACATCTGAATTTAATGAAAACCGAATTTCTCTGGTGTGAAATGAAATCTAAATGCAAAGGTCAAAAATGAAGCATCAGATTTTTTGAAGGAACAATGACAATGTTCTACCAGGACTTGACTTGCACCCACCAAACGGAATGGATCAGAGAATGCACAAGACGCTCCCGTTATAGAAACACAAGAAATGGTTCAGAAAAAGAGTGTCAGATTGGGAAATGCATGTGTGGGTCATAATCACTGCAAGGTGGCTCTGTCTTACTCTCTTCCCTATGTCTGAACCAAAAAACCAAACCAAAACACCACAGTCGTCTCGTAGTCATCTATCCTCTCTCTCAAACAAAATATATTTATAAGAAACGACAATAACAGTCAATTCCACCCAACTCAACTTGCAGCAGCACAGTACACGCACGCACAGAGAGAGAGCCTCAGAGATGCGTAGATTGAGGGAGTAAATTTGTGTTAATGAAGAGGATGTCCCCTTTCTTCCATCTGTTTGTGAAAATACCAGCTATCTTGACTCCTTCCTCTCAGTCCTCCTATCATCACGTACTCTACCGCCTTTCGATTGCCAACTGTACTTTTGAATTTTTTGACCCCTCCACGTGAAATCTATCGACAATCATCATTTGAGCCCGTGCGTTTCCTATTGAACTTTACTTAACCTCAATTAGGGTTTTCTTTCTTTCTCATTTACGTGCTGTGACGAATTATATGACGTGGCTAAAGACTTTCAAGTCCCAAACACAGCACAGCAATAAGCAATTTTTGGCGGTAAATTCTAGTTCTAGTTTGGGATTCCTTTTCATGACGTGTGCTCTATACTGCTGAGATTTCAATCTCGCCCAATTCGCCACCACAACGCAACCCAACCCAACCCAGCCTAACTTATAGACTACCATTTCCATTTTTCAGACCCTTGCTCTAATTTAAATAAATAAAAAATTAAAAAAATTAAAATTTTTAAATATTGACCCCTCCAAGATTTAAGTATTTATTGCTTGATCCCCCAAAAATTGTCCCCAAACTCCGTTACTGATCATAAATACAAATACAATTAACCAAATAAAAGAAACAATAATGTGAAATATTCTAAAGAGAGTGATTGTTGTTTTAACTTCTTTTTTCTAAAACACTGATTAATTTTTTAATCCACTCACGTCAAGTAATTATAAAAAATATCTTACTGGGTGGCCCCGAAAATCTAATGGGAAAGTCAAATAGGAAAGTATTAATTAGGACCTCTAAATCCCTTAATCATCCATTTATATTTATAGGCAATTAATGGTCCAACAATTAATGTTTAGCAAGTCTTGAGCAATGAGCATGATTGTCCCACCATATTATATGCTTAAATAGTACATTCATTTAATACATTATTAATTCTTTTAACTGCATGTAGAACATCAAATCAAAGAAAGTTTTTGAGCAACTCTATATAGTTTTATTTTGGCTAATCACCTTGCCTCTCATTATTGTAATTTTATCAATATTTTGGAAAAATAAATAGTTTTCAATTAGTATTTATTAATATTTTTTTGTTATCAATTAATGAAAAACGTAACCCTAATATTTGTGTTACATTAATGATATATTTGATATATTTGATCATCAAATTAATAGAAAATCCCTTAAAGGAAAGTAGAATGGAGAGGAAAATCTTCAAAAATAAAATCAATTGTGTCATTGCATCAATCTTTTTTTTATCTCTTTCTTTATTTGATCTATTTCTTTTCTAGTGGAATAAATGTTACTAGTTAATATCAAGTACACTTTTGATTTGGGGTATTTTTTTTGACCCCCCAGTTAAATTAACACTTATCCCCAAAAATTATATTATTACTATTTTCTTAAAAATGAATACTTACCCCTAAAAAACCTTAAAGATAAGTGTTAATTTAATAAAAATTTAGAGTTAAATGTTTTCTCAAAATTTAACTAGGAGTCAATGTAATTTTCTCCTTTTGATTTTGGTTGAAACAACGCTTTATTTCGTGCCATTCTCTCGAACTCATTATAATATGCTAATATATATAAAAAGGAAGGATTTTACTCATGCTCTATCAAGATTGAATTTATTAAGGAAATAATAACTCAAGGATATAGAACTTCTTTTATTTTATGCCCATAAACATAGACCAATGGAGGCCCAGTGCATGCCATTAAAGGAATAATAAGTTAAACTAATATTTAATTTAACGTGGCCACTCTTTTTCAAAGGTTTCATATTTCACGTCACAAGATTAGCAATAAAATCTTCTTAATCCTAGGTTAATCTTATTAATTAACAAAAAAAGTCGTCGTCGACCCAGTGGGACCAGTCCCCACCAGTGAAAACTAGCTCGTGGCTTAGAAACAAATCAGGGCCAGCAGAGTCATTTCATAGCAGAGTTAATAGGTCGACTTCTACGGAGAGTGGTGCTGACTGGTGCTGGAATCCGAGAGTATGTGGATTCAGGGGTGGTAAAATAAGTGGTACTGGTAGGTTGAAAGTATTTATGTTTACGTAAACGAAGTGTCGCAGCAGAGAGCAGAGGTCGGGCGCTGCCGGAGTAGAAGAATTCACCAAGGAAAGAAGAAGAAGAAAAAAAAAAAGGAATTAAGTATTTTTTAAATTTACTCATCGGAAATTGAACCTCTTGCTCAGCATCTGACAACCCTGACGTCTCTTTCTTTTTAAACCACAAATGGTAACAAAATTATTACACACACACGAAAGAAAACATAGACATAATATCAACCTTCTATAAATATAACAGTAAAATAAAATATAATAATTAGATTCAAAAAGAGAAGCCCCACTCAACTCCTCTATTAATACGCCTCTCCTCATCTACGGCGAAAAACAATCTATCCATCCATCAAGAGAAACACTTAGCAGCATCCATACATAGCGAGAGAGAGAGAGAGAGTAAGAGCGAGCTTTTTACACATCTCAAGAGTGTAAAAGAGAAGAGAATTACCAAGCGAAGCGAGATAGGATTTACCTGATCATCATCGTCATCATCAATATGTGTAATTCAAACACCACCACCACTACCCTTCCCACCTTAGCAATTACTGATAAACCTTCCCAAACGCAACCAACCAACTTCTATTTTGATCTTTTATCACTTTCCAGCACCGTAAAAGACCCAGAAAACCCCAAAACAAACCCAGAAGCATCACCCTCCATCTCCACGATTATCACGGAGGCCAAATCACTCTTCAACTTGGCCTTTCCTATAGCCCTAACAGCTCTTATTGTCTACTCTCGCTCTATGCTCTCCATGCTCTTTCTAGGCCATCTTGGTGACATAGAGCTTGCTGCTGGCTCTCTTGCTATTGCCTTCGCTAACATCACAGGTTACTCGGTCCTTTCAGGCCTCGCTCTAGGAATGGAGCCACTCTGTTCACAAGCCTTTGGTGCTCAACGTCCAAAGCTCCTCTCTTTAACCCTCCACCGCGCGGTGATTTTTCTTCTAGTTTCATCAATACCAATCTCTCTTCTCTGGCTGAACATGTCAAAGATTCTCCTTTCTCTTCATCAAGACCCTAACATCACACGTATAGCTCACACTTACCTCATATTCTCTCTCCCTGACCTTTTAACCAACTCTTTCATTCACCCAATCCGCATTTACCTTCGCGCTCAAGGCATCACCCTTCCGTTAACTTTAGCGTCCCTTGCAGGCACCATTGTTCACTTACCTATCAACCTTTTTCTCGTCTCTCATCTACGTCTTGGCGTAGCGGGTGTGGCAGCCGCAGCTGCCATCTCCAACTTAGCTGTGCTTTTATCTTTAGTTTTATACATTTGGACTACTGGTTTGCACGAGCCGACGTGGACTAATCCAAGCCGCGACTGCTTAACCGGGTGGAAGCCGCTGCTCAAGCTAGCTGCGCCAAGCTGCGTATCGGTTTGTTTAGAGTGGTGGTGGTACGAGATCATGATCGTTTTGTGTGGAATTCTAGTGGACCCCAAAGCAACGGTGGCCTCAATGGGCATTCTGATCCAAACGACGTCGTTGATTTACGTGTTCCCCTCCTCGCTCGGGTTCGCGGTTTCCACACGTGTCGGTAACGAACTCGGGGCGAATCGTCCTAAAGGAGCGAAATTATCCGCCATAGTGGCGGTTTTTTTAGCTGCAATGATGGGCCTATCAGCTACGGTTTTTGCATCAGGGATGAGAGATAGGTGGGGTCGGATGTTCACCAACGATGTTGAGATCCTACAGCTAACATCGGCAGCGTTGCCCATCCTAGGGCTGTGTGAGCTAGGCAACTGTCCGCAAACAGTGGGATGTGGGGTCCTAAGAGGCAGTGCCCGCCCGTCCACGGCAGCAAATGTGAACCTTGGTGCATTCTATCTTGTAGGAATGCCCGTAGCTGTTGGGGTTGGGTTTTGGCTTGGGGTTGGGTTTTGTGGGCTATGGCTTGGGCTCTTGTCCGCCCAGGTTTGTTGTGCTGGGCTGATGCTGTACGTAGTAGGGACAACTGACTGGGATTTTCAAGCCATGAGAGCCCAGTTGCTAACATGCGCAGGGTGTGTAGATTCTGGGTTAGTTGGTAATGGTGATGTTAGGGGTGATGAGCAACAGCCGCTGATTTCCATTACGGTGACATCGCTTTAATGTAGTTATAAAATCATTATTATTTTTTGTTGTTGTTAATTTTAGTTTATTTTATTTTTTTGGTTTGTGAATTATGATTTTTTTTTTTTATTAGGACAGGTGGGAATTTGCATAAGAAAGATAAAAGAAGAATTTTTCTACATATGCTTGTCTACGTCATATATGTTATCTTCCCATTACGAATCATCAACAGTAACTCTTACGTTGTAATAAGACTCACTCACCAATCAGTAACCCACGAACATTAACTGTTCGGGGCTTCGGTTTCAGATGCCCGAACAGGTTTGATATAGGACTATTTTCGAGTCAGAGCTGACACATGGCAATTTGAAACTCTTAAGGCACGCAGAAACCCATCATCATTCATGAAAATCATTGTACATAACGTGGCTAACATGGTCTCTTCACTCTCAGTGGAGGTCGTTGTTTCATTTTATCTTTTAGCTAGGGCTTTTCAGTTGGTCCCAACCTAGCCAATAGAGACTTATTCTATCATACCTATATAGCATTGCATGGTCTTGGTCCAAAGCATAACCTGGTTACTACTGTATGATGCTGTTCTCCGCTTTAATTAGAGGCTCTTCTGATTGCGACTCATGCAAATTAACATCGAACTTTCTTTTTATCTCGTCACATCTTGCGTAAGAAGAATTGCACTTGGTTGCCCTTATCGAATCGCAATGGCTAAAAGGAATATTTCTATTTCTCGAAACTGAGGTTAGCGGCATAAGCTGCTCTTTGGTGGGTTATATGCATATGGTGTGATCATGTTAAATGCGTGTGGTTTGAGTTGCCCAATCTATGATAACTTATACACAATATATTTGTCATTATGGGACACCAATTACAAACTTGGAGTTTGCTCAAACAGCTACGTAGAAGGATAGAATTTGGTGCAACGAACTGTTAAACTATTCTTTATCTAAAGTTTCATCTAAATGAGGCAATCAATTAATTATTAGAGCGACTTGATTTGGACAAGTTTATACATATGCGTTATAGCTAGGCAGCCTAAGAACAAGAGTCTTAAATTCCTGGAGTTTTGGTTTCCAAAAGCACCTATAATTTCAGGTGGTTCAATAGCGTCCTCATGAAATGGATAAAAGAACCCAACAAAAAAACAACTGCTATAATGCAAGAAAATGCACTCCACAGAAGAGAACACATTAGCACTGCATGTCTATCACCATGGCAGCTCTCTGAAAGGAAAACAAAAGAGGCTCTTGTCTGTTAATAAGTGGCAGAAGACTCTTTATGCAGAGGGCGCACGAGGGGTTTCATATCAGTCGGTCCACCTTTGTTGTTTTCCCATGTACACTTTGTCACTTTTACTTTGGAACAGTTGTTCATCTCCCCTAGCTAGCTTCTCCATGTAAATTCAAAATTTTAAAATACCTCTCAAGCTGATTAAGATGTTATCTCGCGACTGTTTTGGGGGCTCCATGCCATCAAATCCATCAAGTTTCTATCCAAATTCAACTGCTTGCCTTTGGACTTTAGCCACTACTTTCATAACAGGTTTGTCAAGCACTATGCTTTGTTATTAGTGCAATGAAAGGTGAACTGAAAGATTCACTTGAAACAACTTGTCAAAAAATTCAGTAAAAAGTTGGTTTCAATTATATATGATATTTCTTCCTTATTAACGGATATATATAATCACATGAATTTATCCCTAATTATTTGTAGTTAAAATCTACGTTGTCTTATAACATGGCTAGGCTGACCAACTTAATAACATGGCTAGGCTGTCCTAAAGGCCGTCAGGATTCAGGGAGCACACTTGCTTTACTTTTATACGCAAGTAACAAATTTAGATGTATCAATCTGGATGTTTCTACATGATGTGATCAGGGATTATTCATCAGTTGATATTCACGAATAAGTTAATGACTATATATCTCGATAATTGACGAAAATGGGTAAATTGAATTTCGTTGATTGATTACAGCACACAAAAAGTACAGAAGCCACAACAAATCTGCTTATGTGTGAAAAATCCCACAAACGTTGAAGCCCAGATAAACTCATAAAAGCATGACACTAAGGGAGAAGAGGTGTCATCATTTGATTACCCGCGCGTATATAAACATTTATGATCATTTCCATCTTTGAGCAAAAGCTATATAAATCGGACCCTCCTCTCTTCATGATTCGCAGAGGACAGCCTGAGTACCATTTGAACCAAAATGGGTGGGTATTGAAGTGTCTCTTTTGCTTGTCTTTTCTTCTCTCAAGTCAGAGTCTGCAGGCCCCCAGTCACATTTTCTGTACGATTCTCTACTCTTTATTATCATATAGTAAAAGCAAACATATTAATAACAATTACAGTGTACCAATTACACTTTTTTCCTGTCCAGAAGATAGCTAGTATAACTATCTAGTTAGGGTACATTTATCAGTCATAAGAACTTCGGGGAATTGAGAAGACGCAAATAGGTTACGAGTAGAATAATTTAGTTTTAAAATTATTCTTTTCATCACAGCTTCCTCGAGCGAATCATTATTCACAAGTTGAACCAGCCTATTTCCTCCATGTTCAACCACATATCGTATATAGCTTATCCATGTTATTAAGAATTCTTGTACCCATTTAGATATTTTGGAGCATGTTGTGAGTAAAATATATAATAAGATGCAAAGTTCTCAAACTAATAAGCCTATGGATTGGATCCAGCCATTAAGTCCCCACAGGTGCCTAAACGAAAAGCTGAGGGGTCATGGCTACCATTCCTTTCCTATAGTAAAATATAGAAGATCGAGCAGAAGATATATATGGAAAGAAAGACAACATCATTCTAGAGCATGATGCTTCGCACATGGCTACCCTTTTAAGCAACCACTCCCCATTCTTTCAATTCGTCTCTCTCTTGTCCCCTTATCTAAATCTCCACTTTTCAAAGCTTATTGCCATTCCCTCAAAGTCCAAACAACAAAATCATCACAAAAACCACTCCATCATGCCGGCCTCCGTGTACGAAAGAAACCCTAATGAAAAAAATAAATAAATAAAAATAAAACCTTTTGTAGGCTATGTTATAGCATAAGGGCTGGCCTTGTGTGTCTGCCTTATATGCAACAACTGGCACAATATATATATATAGTGTTTGAATATATATATTCTTCTCAGAATAGCTCTTCATGAGCAGGTTTGGTTCCATGATTTGTTTAACTAACTGTTTCTTTATTTCGCAACTTGGCATGGAGTGTCTCCCTCGTGAGGAGCTGCTGATTTCCTCCACACATGACTCTGCGTGTAGCATCTTGATCTTTGATTTCTAGAGCACAGTGGCATGCTAGGCTCCTCATTAGCTCACCCATGGTTCTATACCCCCTTTGAGCTTGACACTTGGCCCCACTCTAGATGTGGTTGATTACAACTTAAGACTAGTACGTGAAAAAAGAAAACATGCAAACATGCTCCTCTGTTTAGGATCTGTGTTATTTTATTTTGCTAGCTTCAAGTTTTCTGCTCGCATTGTGCTTAGAAGATATACATATAATAAAGTATACGAATGCTACACGTTTGTGGTGTTGGAAGTTTTCAAGGTTAACATTTGAGTGAGAGCCGAAGGCTGCTATTAAATTATTTATTGGAAACACAAGGAGAGCTGGGAGACAAAGGCTACAAAGCAGAAAGGAAACCCTTCGGAGCGCGCGACCATATGAATTATCCCCACAAGCATTTGTATCCTCAACGTACATACATACACTCAAATTCAGCTAAGCTCAATCCTGTTATTTGGATAGCTTTTAATATATATTAACATATAGAATGTTATTCCCATTATTGTAGGGTTTGGACCAACCGTGTAAGCATAACATTCATGTCGTTATGAATAAACAAGAAAAAGATTAGATCTCCACTGTTATAAAAAATAGCTCTCATCTAAAAATGGTCATTAATTCGAGGGCATTTCGCCAAAAGGAGGAGTTGTAGATTTATATTTTGATTGATATCCCAACTTATTTAATTAGAAAACCTGATACGTTTTTTCAATTCTCACTTTACACTCGAGATAGAGTTTGGTTGCAAAATTATTATGTCATTAAATATATTTAAAGACTAATTTAATTAGAATTTGAATGACTATATCAAAATGTAAACAAAATTTAGATAACAGAAAACAGATTTTAATCTATTGTAAAATTAAAGATCGAAGCGGGCTACTATACTTGGTAATTAAGTGAAGGTCTCCTTCATTTTTCCACCCTTTTCAACAAAAATTGGGTACGCGATATGCATGCGTGGTCCGCTGAGATTGTAATGGGCCTACACATGATCCAGAACCAATTTTGGATTCTAAAGAAAGCCCACTTATTACTTAAGAAGCACGATCATCAAAAACTTTTAGATGTACCAATTCAGCCCATTTTCAAAGGCCCGTCTCGTATAGGATTTAAGCCTATTTTGATAAGGCCAACACCAGGCAGCCTATTATTTTTTATAAGTCATTTCCAGTTTTCCATTGAAAAAACACAGCAAAATTTATGGAGAAATTGTGAAAAATGACCCCAAATTAGGGGTCTTTTGAAAAATAGTCAAACCCTAGGTTTTCTTTTATTTGTTTAACTAAATCCAAATAAATGACAATTATATCCCTTTTATATAATACCTCCCTCTTCTCTCCCATCCGACGATTGTCTGGTGAGTCCAATGACTTTTTAGTGATTATTCAATGAGTTTAGCGATTATTTGACAATAGTTCAATTACTCTTTGACAACTATCCGTCAACTGAAAAGTGTTAAAAAAAGGGAATATGAGTTTATATATTATATATGGAGGGGTACTCTGATCATTAAGCTGGAAATAGTTAGGCAAATAAAGAAAACTTGTGACTTGGTTATTTTTCAAAAGTCCACCTAATTTTGGGCTATTTCTCACAATTTCCCAAATATCTGCTAGCAGAGATCAGACTGTGCTGGGTGAACTGGATTAGTTTGCCTTTATTTACCAATTTATAGCCAAATGCAAGAAGCTGGCTGCAGTTATTATTTAATAAAGGTGTATTGGCACTTGTTCTTGAAGTTTTTTTCTCTAATGAAGTACTGGAACAGAATAAAGATTGGAAAAGTTTTACTAACAACATTCTCTCAATAAATAGTACAGGTGGAGGTGGTAGCTGGTATTAATAAATTCCAAAGTAGTAATTAAGAGCGTATGTAATCTTGGAAGAATAGTCTTCTTCTTTTGTGTTTTGTTATGGAAGAAGATTGAATCCAAAAAAATGATAACCAAGACTACTATAGGTAACATCTAGCCCATATAGCAAGGCCTTTGAATCTAGATTTTAGGCAACTATACATAAATGCTTTGCCAGCCCATCAAATCTTGTCCTATTTGGTTCGCTACAAAGTTGACAAAATAAATATGAGTTGTTACACATAGAATGCATAGAGATTCTCTCGTGTTTTTGGTGATATTTGTGAGCCATTCATCTCATATCAGAATGATCAGTACCGAATTTACACGTATAAAGTCAAATGGCACAAGCAATAATGATTTTATAAACTGGACACAATCTCTGAGCTCAGCTGCAATCGTTAAGAATAAAAGAAGGGTCACCGAAATTGTACAAAATAAAATGATGAAAGGGTCGACTGGAGCCTGGAGGTGGCGTTAGAGCTTTTGCGTTGTCAAACCTCCATGATGAGTATTTCTGTAAATAAATTCAACTCCATGACTTCACTATGGATTTTGTCTTTCAATGGTCCATGTACAGCCAGCCAGCTAAGTATGTAGATTACGAATCCACAATGAAATTACAGTCTTACCCATCTCAAGCCTGCTATTGTACTACAATGTAATCAATGTTGGCTCCATTTTGGTAATACGAACATGCAAGAGAAGGAACACTCTGTTTTCATTTGCCTGGATATAGTCAGTAGAGTTGTACTACACTTTGAAAAATTACCAAAAACAGGTTGATATGAAAAGTTGTTTTCTTTGTTTCTTTCCTCTCATTGGTTACGAAATGACTGAGCTACCTCCGGTTAAAGTACATCCATTGTAGAAGAAACTTTATTTTCACCTTTAAGCTGTGTATCAGAGGTTCAGAGAAAAATTGACAAGAGAGAAAGTTTAAAATAATTGAACAACAATATTATTTATAATACAATTTCAGAACAGCAGTGAAAAAGAATTATGTGAAATCGCAGTTTTCATGCTGCTACAAGTGGAATATAGAACTTTTCAGACCCTAAAAGGAAGATCAAAGTTGCAGGCTTAACAGCTACAACAATTACTGTATCATAATCTGGCTCCGACCTAAGGCTACCCAATCCCAACCCTAAATGGGTATGCTTTTAAAGTAGATAAAAGAAAAAATTAAAAAAAAAAGACCAAATTTACGGGATTAATTTGAAACATAATTCAGTTGTTG
>JANKKB010030039.1:11659-41738 GCA_026225775.1 Bursera palmeri | reverse complement strand
AAGACAATTATACCTTTTTATATATAATTTATAAGGGATAAATATATAGACACCCTAAACGTTTGGATGAAGTAACAAATTCCTTCCAAATTTTGATAAAGTAACATAAATACTCATAAAGTTTGGCTAAAATAACATAAACACCCCTAGATTCTTTTTTAAAACTTTTTTATCCTTATTTATGTTATTCAAAAATAAATAAAATAATAAAAGGTCCCAGACAAGTTTTATTAATTACATAAAATCTCAATATATTTCATTAATTATCACAAAACCCTATGTGACAAAAAATTATATATATATATATATATATATATATATATATATATATATATATTATAGTTTTATTTTTAAATAATTTAAAAATAATAAATTTATGTTAATATTTTAAAATATTGAACGAATATATTTTATATATATTTAATATTATATAATAAATCTCAAAAAATAAGATATATATTTTTTAAGAAAAAAATTTTTGTGAAAAGTCACCTCAACGAAGATAATTCTTATTTTGAGAGAACCGAAAAACTTAAACTAACTATTTCAATCATATTTGTCTCATACTTTCTTATAAATATTTTTTTAAAGCATTTCTTAAAAAGACATGTCTTAATTATTTAAAAAAAATTACTTGTTCCATAAGATTTTATCATATAATATTAAAATATATCTATTCAATATTTTAAAATGTTATTACTTTTAAATTTCTTRGAAAAAATATAAAAGTATAATATATATTTTATGTTTTTCCAAAAATATAAAAATAAAATATAATGTTAAAAATTTWAAAAAWATATAGTGTAATGTTAAAAATATATAATTTTATAAACATTTAATAGAATTTAGGAAACAAATATGATTGGAATAGCTAGTTTAAAAGTTTTCATGTTCTTCCATGTCAATAATTCTCTTCATTTAGGTGATTTTTCACCCAAAAAAAAATTTGTTCTAATTTGTTTTTTAGATTTATTATATAACATTAAAATGTATATAAAATATATTCATTCAATATTTTAAAATGTTAACATAAATTATTACTTTTAAATTGTTTAAAAGAATATAAAACTATATAATATATATATATATATATATATTAAATTTTTTGTAACAAGGGGTTTTGTGATGATTAATAAAATTTGTCAGGGTTTATGTGATTAATAAAATTTGTTTGGGGCCTTTTATTTTGTTAACTTTTGAATAAGACAAATAAGAGTAAAAAAATCTTAAAAAAATTAGGAGTGTCTATGTTACTTTATCCAAACTTTATAGGTATTTACGTTATTTTCTCAAAATTTGGAAGGAGTTTGTTATTTTGTTCAAATGTTATGGGTGTCTATATATTTACCCCTAATTTATAAACATATATTCTCTTCTCTAATACTTTTCAACTGGACTAGTCACCAAAAAACTCATTAGACCTTGGTCCAACCATTGTCAAACTTATCATATTATTATTGAACTAGTCAAACTATCATAGGACTCGTCGGATCATCACCAGACGGTTACTAGACTTGTAGACCGTTGTCGAATAATCAGGAGATAGAGAGAAGAGAGAGGTAGGGATATAATTGTTATTCACCTATATTTGGTTAAATAAATCAAAGAAAATCAAGAGGATGGTATTTTTCAAAGGCCCCCTTAATTTGGATTATTTTGGTTAATTTTTCATGAGCGTTTGCACATTTGGTAGAAAGTTGTAAAAAGTGTAGTACCACACCCACAAGAGAGCAAAACAAAAAACAAAAAACAAAAATTATTGAATAGCATGTTTTCCCTCTTTCACTTCTGAGTTGGCCCCGGACAATAATATATACACGTACATCAATTAAAGATGAATACTATGGGTTGAAATGTCAGCGTTTTGGTGGTTCCCCTTTTAAGGTGTAAAATCAAATCTTCATGAGTCAAGACTAATGATATTGTTAAAAGTTATAAAGTTTGATTGAATTATTAGTCAGTGTTGGATTCATTTATAATCAGCAATATAATCCATTATTAATCAGTACTTAAGTCTACTTTCTATGCCATATCTTGGCACCGTCCATTTCGAAGCCTGGGCCCTTGACCCATTTTAAGTATCGTGTGCCGCATACTTTTCTTACATGAATATACCCCACCAAACAAGGTCGGTGGTGATAACCATGTTAATGATTTATCAATTCAATTAAACCTATTTACTTAATGTTGCTATTGCTATTATTAACATTTTCCAGAAAAGGTTACACTCTTAAGTAAAACACATCTTTTCTCTTTTTTACGCAGCTGCTGATTCACAATTAATGCACACATTTTCTGATATTTTCAAAAGCTAACAAAAGCTTAAAAAAAAAAAAAGGAGAAGACTAACTAGATTACTTCTGGTTCATCAGTTCTTAATGAACTCATATTCACTGCATCAAATATCATCAAATAGATTGAAAAATTATGTGAGTGAAGTGCCCGATATATCCTTAAAACTCAGTTGATCCAACTTCAAGTTCCAAATTCCAAAAAATTAATAAATAAATAACATTAATTCTAAGATTACCCACAGGCAGCTGATTGAGTACGTAAACCAATAATAAATATATATGTTAACCTCTTCTTCTTCTCCTCGTAGAATAGATCAATTCTAAGATCTTGAATTAGGTGCCGTTAAATTTAATAAATCAAAAAAGGGAACGGAACTACTTGTTCAGCTCTAAGCCTCGAAGCAGCCCATCTGACACCATATAGACAAAGTTCATGACCAAAATGCTAAAAATATCTTCTGCTTCTTATTAAAACATGCAAGTCCATGTCCAACGACAATAGAGTATTCTTTTGTGTTCCCTTCTTTAATGGAACATCATTTTCACGAGACTTAAATCACAATAAAATATGAGGTCATGGAGAGGAATATAAGGCCTCGGCCGTCCTTTTGTGTTGGTTTTATCCATGCAGTTCCTTTGCTTATGTCAATTAGTAGCTGGGTCGTCAGTTCCACCATCCAAATGCTGCTTAGTTCGTCTTATATTAGGTTTCATCATAATTTAATCAACAAAACTATGAAACAACACTTAGAAAAAGTTGGAAACATTTTTGGATTTACATTGTTGTGTTGATGTTCGCAATTCATAAATAACATCGACCCTCAACGATAATAACTAAGCAATCATTTTGTCAAGACCTTACAATATCGTTTCTGAAGGAAATTAAGAAGGGGAACCTGCTATTTGCTTGCTTGCCAACGGTTCTTTGAGAATTCATTTGACTGGAGTTTCAGAGTTTAGTCTGTGTTTGATATTCCTCTCCTTCTGTCTGCTTGTTGTTTCTCAATAATTAAGCTATTGAAATTGGTAACCTAAAATATTCACATGCATGGCCATATATGCATCTTTTACCATGTCAAGTCAAGAGGAGAATATTTATAACAATACCCACTCAACAAATTTTTTGATATACAAATAATAATAAAGTATGAAATGGTATACATTGTTGGAGATTCCATTAGACAAGGTCATGGCAATAATTATTGCAACATACCCAACAGAAAGGGAAAAAGTGAACCGTTGATTGTGAAACTAATGCGTCTGTTAGTCAATGGGCTCCTGAAAACGATGATGTTAGTGATTTGTTAGGTGGGATGGGATTGGGATATCCTTCCCGTATATTTTCATGTCATCTTTTCTGAAAATAGAGTATGAGACTGTGAGTGGGCAGTGATGAATGATTGTTTATTTCAAGTTTCAGGGTTGTCCAATTTAACAAGATCTCATTTGAACATAAACATTAATTGTCTTTCCTTATAAAAAATGGGTTGGGTTGTCTCTTAGGGAAATGACTATTTGTACCATTTTATCACGTTGCCACGCCTCACAAATATGCGATTAATTGGAAACGCATATACCAAATTTCGATGGCACAACTTGGCCTTATGTGGGTATTCCTATGCAATTATGTTAAAATTTCTTACAATAAAAGAAATGATTCCAAGATAATTACAAGGAAGCTCCGAGAATACATTGTATCAGATTCTTTTCTTAAGAAGATGATCAAGGTACAGAAGCCACAAACTTCTTTGTTTGAGCATCACCTGGTTTGCCGCATTCACTCACTCACCAAAAATAGAGGACACAAACAGTGTATAACATCAGAGTAGAGAGCACGTTAATTTGCTACGTTTGATTGGTGAAATTCAAGATGCTGAGGCACCATTTTAGTAGTCAAAGTGAAGATTAATTATTAATTAATTGATGGGTAATTGATCAGTATTTTGCTTCACAAAAACTTTAATTAAATTGAACTTAGCTTTCGTCGTTTGAAAGTAAAAAACTCTGCTAGAAGACAAACCACCAACATCTTTAATGTCATCATTGATTGAGCTTGTTTATAAACAAGGACACTGACTCGCTTGGTTCTCTTCCATCAATTGTATCAAATGAGACAAAAGAGGGTTCGGCAGCATTAAGCTTATATATTTTTTACAGACTAATCTAAAATCAAGGAAATCATAAGCTCCTTTCATCGATTTGTGTAAGAATTAATGAATTCAAATTGGTTGATCTAAAGAAGATCGCTTCCGTTCCATGCATGTTGAAATGGGTATCAGGATCACTATACCCTTATTGCAAAGCATGTAAGACAAAAGACGTAATCGTCTTTGCAAGTTCTAAATCAAGGAAGAATTAAAAGAGAGAGTGTTATTTCTCCGATTCAACTACTGAGAAAATGAAACATTCCTCAAACTAACCCGTTATGATCAGAAGATTAAAGTGATTTAATTAAGTTGGGCAAATAAATAGGGATGCTCACTTGGTGGGGGTCATGGACTGACAAGCCATTAAGATGTGGTTGTATGTTGGTTTTTTTCCACTATTTTCATTATAAATACTGGCGTTTGAATAAATTACTAGTTCACTTGCTTCTCAAAGGAAATTTTTACCAAGCTTCTTAAAAATGGAAAGAGAAAAAAAATGAAGTACCATTGATGAGAGACGCGTCTTCCCGCTTAAAATTTTTTCTATAAAAATCAATCTGAAGTCTTTAAGCTTTCAAATATCAGGTGGACACACACTTTTGGAGTTAGTGGCATCAGGTTTTTCAATGTAATGATACAATTCAGTGCTAGAAGCTGAAGCTAAGGACATAATACTCCAGCTTCAATCTGATTACTGGCAGAAAGTTAGACATTAAATTTAAAATCGGACCTCTATTAGACAAGGCTATCTGGGCCACCCACATAACTTATTATGATATATAAATTCTTGGTTTAATTCACTCAACCTGCATCAGGCTAATAAATCTCAGCTTGTAATTAAGATTGTACATAATAATTAATTAGCCGGTTGGTCAATTATCAGAAAAAAAGAGTCAATCATGAGCTGAACTCCAAACAGTAACCCAAATTGTTTTTATAACCTTTACAAAAAAATTAATTGAAAATATTAAATTAACAGTAGCATGGAATGGCAAGTAATGGAATTCCCATGACAGGTGAGGGGCAATTGCCAAGCAATTGTCTACTGTGAACACAATGTGTGTATATATATTATAAATAAAGCCAAAGAAGACCAAATTTCAATGTTAGTCTCATGTAGCAACAGTTCTCTTCTTCACCTGAAATGAAGGAGAATTCCCTGGTTTTTGTCTTCCTCCAGTGAAAGCAGATTCCCGACTTTGTGTTCACCAAAAAACAAGCCCCCATCTTGTGTGAGATCACCAACACCAACAACAAGAAAGAAAGAGAGAAAGACATAACTGAGTTTTGGAAAAGTGAAAAAAAAAAAAAAAAAAAAAAAAAAANTTTTTTGTAAAATTTAAAAAAAAAAAAAAAAAAACAAACACAAACTGACTTTTATATAATTATCGCTAATCTTCTCATATTCCAAATGTCAAATATCACAGGTGATGAAGGGAGCTTCTCTTCTGGAAATACTGGAGAAGAAGTCCACCAGCTTCAAGCAAAACAACAACAAAACCTTCAGAGCTCCTGTTCAGGACCTGCTGGTGCAACTAACAGCAATGGCTCCACCTCCCAACAACAACAACAGCCGCCGCAAGGCAAGAAGAAGAAGAGAAATCTCCCGGGAACTCCAGGCAAATTCAACCAACCCCATCAACCTTAATTATGCTTTTTTACACTGTTTTTCTATGTAAGAAAACAACATGTTTTTTTTCTTATGACATTCACCGCGGCAGAGTTGGATCGTTAAACAGATGAGCAGTTTCACCTTAGATTTTAAATATGAGCATACATGTGAAGGTGAATTCAGTAGAAAAAAGAATCAAGAAAAGAAGTTCCCTAAGTTCTGATCGTATAGTTGAAAGTGATAATTTTTCAAAGAAAAAATAAATGAGTGTTACATAAAAAGTTCAATAATTGCTATGATATTACAATTATTGTTGACAACTGTTTGCTTGATTACACTTTCTTTTGCATCTCTTTTTGTTTTTTTACCTGTTTTGAGCTATGGGGCCATGAAACTATCCTACATGGAATTACACTTCTCCTTTTACTTGGACTATGCTTTTGACTACTTTCTTTCCCTTGCGAGAGTGAATCTTTTAATTTCCAGTATCTTATGCTCTCGGTGAGTGAAGTAGCAATTACTTTGAAGAATTCAACAGATTATAATGATAATCACTAGCTGTTTTCTATGATTTAGATCCGAATGCTGAAGTTATTGCTCTATCACCAACAACGCTAATGGCAACAAACCGGTTCGTGTGTGAGATTTGCAATAAGGGATTTCAGAGGGACCAAAACCTGCAATTGCACCGGAGAGGCCATAATCTTCCATGGAAGCTCAGGCAAAGGACTACCACTGAAGTCAGGAAAAGGGTCTACATATGCCCCGAACCAACCTGTGTCCACCACAATCCCGCTCGTGCATTGGGTGACCTCACAGGCATAAAAAAGCACTTTAGCCGTAAACATGGCGAGAAGAAGTGGAAATGTGACAAGTGCTCAAAGAAATATGCAGTGCAGTCGGATTGGAAAGCTCATCAAAAGACCTGTGGCACTCGGGAATACAAATGTGATTGTGGAACCATCTTTTCCAGGTTCACACATTGAATCTTCTCTGTCTTTGAAGCTAGCATATCATATATATTGCAAAAGTTGATACTCTGCAGATTACCAATAAAAAGTATAGTGTTGGTAGAACCTTTCAATACAGCACTTGGGACTTGACTCTTTTACCATGAATTAGTTGTTTAATAATAATTTCCTTGTGCTTAAAATTATGCTTTCTTTTCATCTGAGCTCTCGGATAAAATAAACATTATAGAGAATGGCCGACATATGGATAGGTGCTTTTAGACTGACTTTTTGACGCCTTTTATGCTATCAAGTCTGAAATCTCTCTGTCATTCTATGATCTCTCTATCTTCCACTCCTTTTACAATTTATAGAGGAAGTGTATCATAAATTAACGCTTTTTTTATTATTATTATTATCTTAAAACAACCTAATATGACCCCACTGCTTGCTGTGTGTGCAGACGAGATAGCTTCATCACCCACAGAGCTTTTTGCGATGCATTGGCTGAAGAGAACAACAAAGTAAACCAAGGACTTATGAACAACATAGGATCCAACATACAAAACCAGATGCCAGAGCTTATGTCATCAATGCCCTTAAACGCCAATGCAAATACCTCCATTGGGATGTCCGATTTCAACAATTTTGACCCCAAAAACCCTCTCAAATCCCTTCCTCAAGACCTAGTCCCAATGCCTTTCAAGTCCATAAGCATGGGAGGAGGGATGTTCTCAAGCAGCTCCGGCACTCTCTTCGGCGGTCCAAGAAGCATTTCCTCATCTTCTTCAAGCCTCCAGCTTAGCTCCAATAGCTCTTCCGGGTTCAACTATCTCCAAGACACTAAGAATGGATGCCAAATTGTGGGGACGGCTCACATGTCAGCCACAGCCTTGTTGCAGAAAGCAGCCCAAATGGGTGCAACAGCAAGCAATAGTATAAACTCTCCCATGATGCAGAAGAGCTTTGCTGGCAGCATGGCAGGTCCTGACCAGCTATCTTCAGTTAAGCCACCAACTTATGCGGCCATGCTGCAGCAGAATGCCTCGTATGATCACTTTCCTTCTCAGCCTGATCCATCAAACATGGTTGGAATCAATGGCGGAGCATTCACTAACCAGATCACCCCAAAGACCTCACAAGAAATATCACAACTTTTTGACTCTGGTGCAGGAAGTGGAGCCATGAATGATATGGGAATGTTTACGAGCATGTACATGAACGGTGACCAAAGCTCTTTCTTGAAGAACATGGAACAGGAAGACAGTAGTGGTAGTTCTAGTTTGATACAAAGTGGAAGAGCCACCATGGAACGTAACACGACAGGGCCATCAAGGTTTAGAGGTGGTGATATGATGACTCTTGATTTTCTGGGAATTGGAGGATCAAGGCCAGCCAATTTACATGAACAACAGCAGCACAGTCAGCTGCATCAACAAAGAATGGAACTGGAAGCAATGAGCCAGCAAAGAATGCAAATAATGAATCCTTTCCAGCAACAACTCTCACATGGGGATTCAGCAATCGAAAAACCCATATGGGATGTTTGAGAAAATCATTTCTTAGAAACTTTTTTTTTTCTTCTTAATTTACCTTTAGATTTCTATATATGCTTTCTTACTACGTAGAGATCACTGGCCATGACATGACATTTAGTAAGAAGGCTACCAATTAAATAGCAATCGGTTTGGTTGGTCAATGTAAAACGTAATCCTGTAATTTGATTTCATATGACCCCTCTCATGCATAACCGAATGAGATAGCTTTTTATAATCTTTTTAATAAGCCTGGTTAATTATTATTATAAGCTATTTGCATTGGATTATATATTAATTTCTCCCAAAAGAAATTAATAAAAGTGAGAAGGCAAGAATCAATTCGTCACCATGGTAATGTAACAAAAATAACATTTGAATTTCATGATAGAATGAATGTCCTTCTTTAATTAGTTTATTTTTCTTTTCTTGTATCACAACTGACAAATAAGAATATGGATAGGGTTTCAATTATGCTTTTCCTTTATATATATTGACAGAAATATTTTTGTTATTTTCTTTTAGGTTTTGAAAATAAATAATATATCTTCTTTTTTTTTTTTCCCTGAATTTTATAGAACTACGTGTTCCCCGATGCCCAAAAAATGATAAATAATAATAATTGGGCTGTTTGGGCCAGATAGGCTAGAAGCAGGTGAAGGTATTGTGAAGAGCCCATGACAGAAGGGGCAATGTCGGAATTAAAGAATGAATTCGGAAGGGAAGGCTGCTATTTAGTCGCTGCAGAGGGCAACGTAGAAACCCTAACCCTACTGAGCCTTGGTTCTCTATATATATATATATATGAAGAAGACAAACTAATTGGGCACAAACTCTTATCTCTCTCATTTTCTTTTCTCTCTGCCGCGGCTTGGGATGGGGATAGCATTAGAATTAGATTAGATGAAAGAATAGAGGCAGTGATGATGAGAACTACCTATTTTATGAGGGATGTAATATCCCTTGTGATTATAAACACCAATGGATCCTTCTGAGCCTCCCTTCAACTCTTTTCCTTTTTTTTTTCTAGTTTCTTTTTTTTTCGGTTGATTTGAGTTGAGAGCCATGGATGTGATGATACACTTTTCGGAATATATGATGTCGACTAAACAAATCAGACTACAATTATCTGATCACTGGCTCTCTCTCTTACATTCCGCTTTTAATTTCCTCTTTTCTCTATTATTTATACTCACCCCACCAGTCTGCCATTTTATTACAGTCTGGTTGGGATGAACTTGCGTCATTTTTTCAGCTATTTCAGTACAAATCAACTTCATAAACCGCTAAGTCAATCTGAGAACACTAATTTTATGACTATGAGCAACTAATCACTTGAATATGGCTAGTTTTGCTCCGAAAGTCGCTGGGATCTGTACTCTCGAATATTACATAAAATCAGAGTTCCTCCCCCTATCCACCCATTCCCCAATTCGAAATTTCAAAATTTGTTAATACCCAATTGGATAGGTGAAGCAGCCGAATTGTATAAAGTAGATTACGCATCCAGTAATCTAATGAAATAGAAGATGCCAAACTATTATTTAAAGATCATGATGCTGCTGAGCAAAGAGCATCTTTTCCCTGTAATTACTTGTATCATGGCCTAGTACTTACAGAAAACTAAAACCTTTCCATATTATAAGAAAAGATACGGATTCATCCAACCCCATTACACGGGGAAAATGACTGGTTAACATTTTATTGATTGAATTATTATTACATCCCACCCAAAATTCCGGAATGTCAAATGATATCTCCCATGTCAACTCAACAAGTATGCGGGAGATGAATGACTACAAGTATAGACCATTATTATATGATACGACATTGCTTCAGAAAAGGAATGTCTTGTCTCTTAAGCTATCTTTATGGCTCAAAAGAAGGGTACACAAATACATGTACATTATGAGCGTCCTCTGTTCTGGCTTCCTATTTGTTGTATTTCCGTGCTATTCACAATGATACTGTGGGATTGGACGCCCCAATCTGAGCTGTAAGTGTACTTGGAAGATGTTAGAGGCTGCCTTTAAAATCTCTTTTTCTGCATCTTCTGCCATCTTCTTTGCATCCCTGCAATGAATAAACCCGGAAATTTTTAAATAATGCAACATTTGACTGCTGAACAAATTTGGCAATCCTAAGTAAAAAGTCATACCGAATCAAAATGTCAGGAGGCATAGAGACTTCAATTTGGAGTAGAATATTGTCTTGCAACAAATGATGTGTTATGCGCTCAACCACAATTTTCTGAAAATCAAAATTCGTATTCACTTGCAAGAGAACATGAAAAGACTGAAAAAATAATTCAACTGCACTGTTCATTATAATGTCTTAAATATCACCAGCAAACTAGTACAATGATCCAGTATGTCTCCAGGGCTACATTGTCAAATGGAAAATAGTAGTGGTGTTGCACGGAAACAGTGGCATATCAACAGAACTGCTTAGAATTTCATCATAAATAATTAGTCTCTTCTATTTTATTCACATGTACGCAAAATTTCACTTTTGGATCATGGTGCATTAGCTGCCCTAGCCTGAACCAGATGTTTAAGCAGCATATTGCTGGACTTAGCATAGCTAAAGGTGGCAGAGACGTGAAAATAACTACCCAGGAGATTGTGCAGAATAACAGGGCAACATCAGTTGATGCGAAACAAAAATACAAGAATCAAGTGTTAGTAAAATTTCCTGGAAAGGTAATATATTTTAGTCTCAAAAGTCAGAGTTTATCACTTCAGTGCTCAAAGCCATGGAGAATGTTGCCTATCAGCCTATAGGCATTTACTTGCACATAGTTTAACATCAGTATACCTGCACATAAACTTTCAAGTTCACTTAACAAAAAGACCAAAAAAGAAAAATTACCTCAGGATACTTTGATGAGAAAATATTGAAAACAAGAGCTTCAATATCTGAGTTGTCCACGGGTATTTTACTATTATGATCAATGGTTCCCTTCAGACTTTCTTGCTGGTCCATCACACTAGGAGAAAAATGTAAATATGCTGGATCTACAAGAAAATATGGGAAAAGTTAATGGGACACACTCACTCCAATCCAAGAGGATGGAAGTCTATAATTACAGTACCACAGATGAAGAGTGACAATAAATGAATCAAGATAAAATAAGATAATGAGAGTTTGAAGTTGAATTTACAAGATCAAGATCAATGGGAATTGAAAAGAAAACCATTATTATCACAACATTAACAAGGTATAACTTAGCCTCGTAGATCAGTCTACCTGACAAGAACATAACAGGGCATAAATCTGAGACTGAAGTATTGTAGCAAGAAGTTAAATTCAAAAAATGAAAACAGGAAAATGGAGGGCTTATAGAAAATGAGCTTATGATCTCTGTGGTTCTTAAACCACTCTGATCATGGTCCGAGAAGGGAAGTTAAAATAATTCCAGCATATGTGTTCACTACTCTCAGGCCTGATTCACAAAAGGCCAACTGAAATCCTTCAGTGGCTAAACAATCGTTTGGTTGAAGGCGCCCCCCTCATTCGTGAGAGGATCATTCAAAATAAAATTCAAAAAATAAATATATACACTTTTTCGACAAAGACATGATAATACAAATGATGCAACCACCACGCCAGTAAATTTTTTCACTTTACTTTTCAAAGGACAGGCAGCAGGTATCTAAAATGAGCACCATTTGATAAAAATAAATGAATAAATAAATAAATAAAAATTATTAAAAAAAATGCATGATTACTGCAGAACTAACCCCTGAAAGTAAATTTATTCTAATTCTTCTAGACCAATTACAAAGATGAAGAGACCAAGTAACACACCTATGTGTATGAAAACTTCAGATACTTCAGGATGAAACCTATGAATTTGACGACGAACATTTTCGCCAATGTCATGTGCAGCACTAACACTACAAAATGGGTCAACCTGCAAGTTAAGATTATAAACCAAGCAGGGAGTAGTCATTTAAACTTTCCAGCAATCATGAAGCAGTTCCACTGTCCAACCTAAACTTATTCATATTGTGTCAAAACTATGTAATAGCTGAGAACATACCACAATGTGTACATCAAGGTGCAGGCAGGAACCAGCCCTCCTTCCCCTCATACGGTGACATCCCTGCCGAGAATTCAAAAACTATTGAAACAAAAATTCATAAAAGTAAAAACAACAACCAAATTCTTATCTCCAACAGCAGTGAAAAACCAATCGGATTAAATGATAACTATGGAATCAAACAAATTATAGTATAGCATTGTTATTATAGGTAAACAAGCAATATGGTAACAAAGGCTCAAAATATCAAAATTCTAGTGCATACCTTGACTCCTTCAACATTTAGTATTGTTTGTCTTATGGGGTCCAATTGTTCTGCAGGGATAGCAGCATCAACAAGCTCCAAAACACTAGTGATTGTGCAAAAAAACATATTTAATATGGAGAATCATAATAAAATCACAAAAGATAAATTTTCTGATGATCTCAAGAACTAAAAACAAAAATCCAGCACTCAAAAATTTTAAGGATGAACATTGGTTTGTTGATAGATTAGCAGTTGCACGTATGAAGGAGAGCATATAATACCTCTGATAACCAGTCTCAAGTCCAGCTTTTAGGATCATGCCTGAGACAACTAGACCTGCAAGGGGATCTAGAAACTTCACTCCAAGAATTGAGCCTCCTGATATCATGCAAGAACCCTTTCTCAGTGTGCATTCACACAAAAGAATTGGCTAATTTAATGAATTCAACAAGGTAAAAAATAATAAACTGGAGGCAGAGAAATAGTGTTCACACATGTGCTCAATAAATGATTAAACAAAAACTAAATGGTTATTGAATCAACCAATGCATCTTACCAACCCCAATAAGAGCAACTATAGAAGAAACAGCATCAGCACGATGATGCCAAGCATTTGCTTTCATCAGACCACTACCCTGTCTTTCCGCAGCTCGTTTGGTTATCCAATAAAGCCTGTATGTGAAAAAGAAAAAAAAAATAGTTAGAACGATAAAGTAAACAAAAAAATAAACATGAAGCCATCAAACCCCCACCTCAAAAGAAAATAAAATAAAAATAGGAAACAGTATAACCAGAACTTTTGTAATTAAATTAAGAAGAGAAACGTACCCCTCTTTAACCGATATTGACACAATAGTCATAGTCAAAGCTAGGATAGGATGATCCATATCAATTCCATGATGATGTCCACTGTGATGATGGTTATGCACATGCTCATGTGTCAAGGACTGGTTGACTACTTCAGGAGTAGCAGAGATCAAACCCTGCACATAATAAAAGTAAACTTCCACAGGAAAGAGCAAGTTTAAAGAAAAAACTTATTTCATTTCAAGCATCAACATGATGCCAAAAAAAAAAATGCATCCAAATTTTTTAATTGTATTGTGTATATTTAACAACAAAATGGGGATAGGAGAAAGCATCCGTACAAGCAGAAGATCTAAAGCATGCCACGCAATACCGCCAGCAGTTCCCAAAAGCATGCAAGAGATTCCAAGAGCTCCCAGAGTTTCAAACTTACCATGCCCTGAGAAAATAACAAGAAGAAACCAATTATGAAACCTAGGAGCATGTTGCCCAAAAAAATCCTGCTTATGCCTTTCTACAGACATTATACCTAGCAACCTTGTCATCTATATCAAAATAACTACTTATAACAACTATAAATACAAGCGATAAACAACATGTATATGGGTATACCAATTAACACTAATTTCTTCTGACTTACCTTTGTTTGTCCTCACATTACTAAAAAGACATATACCCTAACTCACATTACTAAAACACATATACCCTAACTCATAAATATAACTAATAGTAAATTATTTTATTCTCTCAATAATAAATATTATACTATCAACAACAAACTAAGCAAATAAGAGTTTACATGCATTAGATTGAAGAATAATGGAGTAGGGTGTAGGTACAAATTAAAAGTGACCATATGGATGTTCTTTGTCTTTAGGGGCCTTTGCTGCTTTGAATGACCACAATGCAATCCCACTTAAAACCTGTCACAAATTAATTAAGCAAATAAAATTCAAATCAAATATACGGAAATAGTGAAATAACAAACTTAAAAACTGTAAAATTACCACATCGGATATCGAATGGGCAGCATCAGCAATGACCGCAGTACTTCCGGATAGATAACCAGTCAAAGCTTTGCCAGTGGCTAAGCCGACGTCGGAGAGGAGACCCAGACGGAAAATGTTCTCGGCCTCTTTTCCAGATAATTCCTGGTGGTGGTCGTCGTGGTGGTGATGAGAATGACCCAAATGCCAGCGAATCGGGATCTTGAGATAATGCTGATTGGTGAGTAGTGAAGAAGGGTGAAGTTGGAACTGGGAATTTAGGGATTGATAAAAGGCTTTGCTGGACTGCGAGGAGAGTCTAGCTCTGGAGAAGTAGGTTCTGCAAATGGTGTCGAAATTGCGGAATCTGAAACCCATTATTTTGTTAAAAGAAGAAAGAAAGGTCGAAGGGTTTTACAGCGAGTTCTCTGAGTAGTGATCAGTGAAGGAGAAAGCTGAACATGGTTGCCTGCGTTTCACACTCGCGGAGATTTCTCCAGAGATTCCCTCGCTTTCTTTTTCTCAGTCTTTACGCCATTAAACGATTCGTTTCAACCTTTTGAGTTTGTACGTGTCATCAAAGTTGACAATGAGAACAACATAAACGACTTGTCGGAAAATATTTTGAGATTTTAGATTCAAATTTCATACTCCGAGCATCCCCGATTTAGAATTTGTCCAGTGAAGCTGGGCAGCGAAGAAGGATTCTTGCATGTCAACTCTTTTTTTTTTCTTTTTTCTTTTTAATATTAGTTAATTCAGTTTTACATCTTTCGGTAATTCAGATTTTACCATTCTTAAATCGTTGAATTTAATTTCTCAAAGGCATGACTTATGAGTTTATAAAAACCTAATCCCCTTTTTTATTTGGATATAAAGTACTAAATTACAATTTTATCCCATTGAAGTGGAGGATGGGGCTCTTGAGATAATATGTGAGAGCTGAATAGTATTACTCTCAATTTTTGGCTCCACAAATGCTGAAGCATTTTGATCTAGCGGCACGTGAACACCTCCAAGATATGGCTTAACTACGCCGCCACTCCTTTACTTTTTAAGTAACAACTAATGCTCACTATGGCTGTTCTATTTCCAACCCACTTGAATTTGAATAAAAATGATCTTTATACCTTTCTAACATTATTTAGATATTACATTTTAATAAAATTTTCTTATTTAGATATTTTATTATATCAAAGTCAAAATAAATTAAAAAAATAAAAAAATCTGAAAAGATAAATGAAATTAAAAAGTTAAAATAGTTTTGAGAATGGTTATTTATTACATATGAAAATCAAAATAATTTTTTTTCTTAAAAAAGGGAAAGATACTGCACTTGTATATTAATATACCAACATCCAAGTATTTAGTTAAAATTTAAAATTAGTGCCCATTCTAGGAGGAACCAGGTAATATCCACACTGCAGAGGTTTTGGTCATAATAAAATAACTTGTCCACATATAGGAAAAAGGAACACTAGGGGGATCTGGTAATTCTCCACATCAACTTATTTAATTCTTCTCTAATTTTAAATTTTAACTAAATGCTTGGATGTTGGTATATTGATATACAACTGCAGTATCTTTGATATTTTTTAAAATTATTTTGATTTTCATATGTAATATAAAATTATTTTATAAAATTTTTTAATTAATTTACTTTTTTAAAATATTATAACATTTTTAAAAAATATTTAACCTCTTTTTTAAAATATTATAACCTTTTTTTAATTTATTAACCTCTTTTTAAAATTATGATAATACCTTTTTTAATTGATATACTTTTTAAAATATTAAAATATTATAAAATTTTTTAAATTTATTTAACTTTTAAAAATATTATAACATTTTTAAATTTATTTCCTTTTTAAAATTTATTTACCTTTTTTAAAATATTATAACATTTTTAATTAATTTACATTTTATAAAAATATTATAACATTTTTCTAATTTATTAAATTTTTTAATATTATAAACTTTTTTAATTTATTAAATTTTTTAAATATTATAACATATTTTATTACCTTTTTAAAATTTATTAACCTTTTTTAAAATATTTGGCTTTTTTTATTTATTACTTTTTTTAATTCATTAACATTTTTAAAAAAACATTGTAAACTTTTTTAATTGATTTACCTTTTTTAAATATTATAACCTTTTTTGATTTACTTACTTTTAAAAAAATATTTTTAACCTTTTTCCAATTTATTTACTTTTTTATTTTTTTTTTTAACTTTGATATAATAAAATTTCTATAATAAGATAAATTTATTAAAATATTATATATATATATATATATAAGAGTTTTTTTTATTTTAATTCAACTGGGCTTGTTAAGCTAGACATTACTAACTAAAATAAGGCAATGATACTTAAGTCATAACTTAGGAGTTAGTATGTTTTTCCCAACCATGGACATTGAACCAACTACGGTCCGATTAAGATGGTCAAGCCTT
The DNA here is from genome assembly GCA_026225775.1 of Bursera palmeri. NCBI lineage: Eukaryota > Viridiplantae > Streptophyta > Magnoliopsida > Sapindales > Burseraceae > Bursera > Bursera palmeri. The sequence goes on along the minus strand of JANKKB010030039.1, from coordinate 24,659 downwards.
TTTTTTTTAATTTTTATATAACTAATTCAAGCAAAAGACCTAAATAATTTGACTCACTGATCTGTTTTCAACTCACTCGAACCAACTCTTCAAACAAGCTCGACATTCCAGTTTCAAGTTTCTGGTTAAAATTTGCAAACTTAAGCTTCGTTATAATGAGAGAGAGAGAGAGGAAGAAGCGAAGAGAGAGACAATTGCAGAAGTTAAGCTCAGGCAAGATTTTGATAATTTATCAAATGCAATATCAAGAGGTAGTCCTCAACATTTCGAAAGCTGCCGTAACAGTTCATTCGAAATGGCACTCCAAGTTTTAACGCTTCTATCTTCGCATTTCCACCCCCAACGCCTCTTACCAGATACAATTACTCTTCACAGAAGAAGAACCGGTCACAATTACCAAGCAAAAAATAGGCTTAACGTCTCCGGTCTCTCCACCTTCTGTTTCCATGTTTGTTATAGTCTCGAACCTCCTGATACCCAGAAGAATCCCACTGTCTTGGCCGGTCAGGTCTATAGCCCCACTCTGAACCCCTATTGGGGTGTGGGTAGTTCCTTCCCGAAGTGTACTCCGGAGGCCTAGTAGGACTATTCTCTGGACTCCATGATTCAAATCCCTCACTACTCACATACCCGTTTCTCTCTCTAGAGGGACCTGACAGCAGCTGAGGCTGCTGCACAGGACCTCCAAATGATGCATTATTATTTTGGTTAGCTTGATAAGGAGGATTTGAACCTAAATGCTGACTTGCTCTCCAAGAATCGGATATTGGACCTAAATTTCCTACGGATGGCCTAGAGGTGTATAATGGTGTAACATGTGTAGCATCAGACATGCGGGGCTGTTGTGGCCGCGTCTGTGATCTTGTTGCTGTTGGCATTAAGGAGGGCAAAGAATATGAAGCAGGCTGTCTCTCTGGAGCATTTATAGGTATAGGAGCTGCTTTCAAATTGTTAACATTTTCAACCCGCATTGATGGCCCAGCCTTAGCTGATATGCTAGTAATAGGAAGATTTTTCATGGATAAAGGTATTTCAGAAGCTTGTGTTGGAATATATGGCGAATTGGAGGGGAGGGGCTGATGTAAAGAATGAACTACAGAAGGCTGTTGCTTTTCAGGTATTACGGCATTTGTTAGGTGCAATAAAGAATGCTGTTGGGACAACGTAGGCACACTTGTTGGCTGTGGCGGTATTGTCATGTTCATTCCTGAAACTTGGGCCCTCATCAAATTGGTTGTATGAAGCTTTTCCGTTGAAGAGATGGCGGATTCAACATCCGGAGAACTGTAGGCAACATCGCTTTGCATTGGACTTTTGCGAGAAAATGGATTCCTAACCACTTCTTGTCTCCATCCACTCTGTAAATACCAGAAAAAAAAGTTTCATCAAGAATAGAAAAGGTTTACTTCTAACAACAAACATAATTATTACAATATCTACAATTAAAACGAATAATATATTTTCTTAAAACATAAACATTTTTTTTCTGGTTCTTATATGCTTTAACAATTCCCAGCCTACAGGATCTACGTACTAGAATCTAAAGGAAACTTCAATGAGAGTTTAAGGGCCTCTTCATTTATTGTCCACCAGTGAACAGTCAATTTTCTGAAAAAGGACAAAAACCCCTATCAACTATCAACCATCAACTATCAACCGTCACCCATCACCCATCTTTTCAATATCCAGTTCCCATATGATCAGATTGGCAGGCCTCTCTAACCTGCATAAGCGAACTTAGTTTTATATTTCATTTTACTTTATTTTATTTTTGGACCTAGTTGTAGTAAGAAAGACTCGTCATACCGAAAGCGGTATGAAAAAACAAGTCTCAGAACACATGCAAATTGCAAAATTGGATATAATTTAGAAATTTGTGGGAGAAGTTGCGTAAGCCCAAGTGACGCACCGTTCCAGCATTGCTTGACGGAGTTGGGGATGGGAGAGAAACTTCAACCCTCTCCTCCACTTTTCCCCCAATCCCATTTAAATTACCGGCTAAACCTGCCCCACCAGCCTTAATCATATCTAGCAACTTCACAGTATCTTCACTTGATAAGTTACCAGCTTGGCCAGAAGTCAAAGCAAAAACCAATTCTGGATTTTTAAGCAGGACAGCAAGCAACTCAAGATCAGGTTCAGTTGAGCTCCCATTAGCAACCTGAGACGAGATGGGCACCGAAGAAGCTGCACTCTTTGCAATAACATTTTCTGTGGCAACCTGTGTTTCACAACTGTCAGCTTCAGGAGGCTGTTCAGTTGGGATTTCTAAGGTCAGTGTGTCATCATAGTCCATTTCAAGGTCCCATGGCCCCTTGGGGTTAGATGGAATCTCCTGGATTGTAAGATAGATGGTTTCCTTCTCTCGATGGTTTCTGTTTTTCTGAACTTCAATCTCTTTGCTATTCTCACCGGCACCAACTCTCCAAAGGACATTGAGTTTCACTTCTGCAGAAGGAAAAGGGCATATAATATAAGGTTGAAATTTGCTGACAATGTCACTGAACATCAAGGACACTTCAATTGTAAGAAGATAAAAAGTAAAGCAAAGGAAGAGGCGTCACAGTTGGTAAATAACTTCTTTAACTGCAGTAAACGTAAGTTGATCTTGAAGAATGTAAGATATTGCTTAGCGAACCACGAGTAATATTATTAATTCATTTTTATTTTTATTTTTATTTTTTTTGGTTATATCACAATCACGATCATATACATAAGTTAGAAAAAGTTAAAACAAAAAAGAAAGTAGGACCGGGTGGTTCCTGTCCCCAAACTTCACAATCAGTTCTGTCTCAACTTCTTTCCTGGAAATTTCTTAATAAATGCGATTGAGCTGCCGATTACAGAGATAAAATATGGATGCCCAGGCAGGAAACCTGGAAATCTATCAGTCTTTCATTTGAAAGAGTCAGAAAAATCTCAACTGCTGGGTAATTAATTGTTTAAACGGGACTGACATGGGAACAAAATCGATTACAATTGAGTTATTATCTAGTATCAACTCCTTATTCAATGCCCTTATCAATTTACAAACTTATGATTGGCATTGATCCTCACAGTAGGTTCTGCTTTCTTACGTATTGCTCAATGCAACCCTGGCCTTAAATTGAATGACACAGAATAGTTCCAGAAAAACAGGGAAGCAACATGAACTAAAAACATGTTCTCACTGATCATTTGTGCCAGATCTGTTCATATTTGCAAGCTAGAAATTGAAGGCACCACTTGTCATTGGACAGCAAACTGGAGAGAATTCAAAAACCCAAATAGAAACTGAAAGAACTCCAATTTGAGTTCCATAGCAATCGCATATTCAAGCTCATTAAAACAAAGGTCTCTTTGATTTTGGGTTGAAGGTGAATAAGTCATCTTTTAAAACTTCAAACTTCGACCTATACAATTGTCCTTCACATAATCAATAAGCTATGAGGAGCAAAATTGAAAAATCTATTTCATCCAGCAAAGGAATACCCTCTCAGCAATATGATGGTCTGGTAATAGCTCAAATATTTCAAATTGCCCAGTGATGATTCTATCAAAGCAATAGTATCATTCCAATAAAGTTTTGCTCCAGCACACGGTACTTTGTCCTTTTTATAAAGTTTCACATGCAACTCTTAAGAAATAAAAACATATTAGAATTTCATTCCCTAACAAAAAATATAGATTCAAATTATGAAACACAATCTGATCTACCAAAATCTCTTTTTGTTAATAGCAATCCTTAAAATTTCTTGAATCTGATGGGCCATAAGCAATATTTTTCTTTTTCTTTTTTAATTGATACAAAGTAGTTGTTACTGAATAAACGTGAAGACATGTTTCAAACTAGACATCCAACAACCATGTCCCATGCAGCTTTAAATAAACATTTTATAGAGCTTCTTCCCGACCTCTATTTATAAGTAGCGATTCAAAAAAAAATTCTTGAATCTGATGGGCCAATAGCAAATTTATTTATTTATTTTTATTTTTATATTGATAACAAGTAACTGTTAGTTGCAAGATGATCCAGACTTCCACAACCATGCATATGCACGCTTTAAACAAACAACTTATACAGCTTCTTTCAGTTCAATAGCACTTTTAGTATCAGGAAGGGTAATCCATATCACACAATGGTATGGGCATTAAATTGATAAAGGGGACATTTAGAAAAATCAATTTTTATCAAAACCAAACTTTAAGAAAAACAACTTTCCAGATTAGGTAAAATATTTGGGGTGGTCCAACTTCATCACATATTCAAACATATGTAGCTTATTTGGCTTTATAGGAAAAAAAAATGGTATCATATTTTTATTTAGTTATAACTATTGGACAGCAAAAGGTTAAGAAGAATATACAACAGAAATAACCAAGTTTTACACACAGGAGGAGCTCTGGTTTTTATCTCAATCCTACTTACGTGAGCTAAACAAGAAAATTTTGGTTGCAAGGTAGATTAATCAAGAGAAAAATTAGCATCAGTGGTTGCATAAGTAATTGAACCTTCATCAGTGTATACGTGAGAATTACCTCTGATTTCCTCTCAATTGTCCAAAATTCATTGCAGCTCTAAAAATGGTTACTGCCCTTTTCTGTATAGAGCTATACTTTCTATACTAATACTATCGGCAAATAGATTAAGGAACTGACAAATAAAAACTAAAAGCAATTGTACCTGGTGGCGTCCGCCATGGGATCTGGACCCTCTTGCACTTCTCCTGCAGAGGCTCCTTAATATCCGTTTTGTGCTTTGGATCAAGGGGTACCTCCTGCCTCCCAGAAACTTTTGGGTGAGATGTTATTGGTTTCTTGTGTTCCTCAATCTTAGGCCGTCCATGCATCTTTGATGTCAGTGGCAAAATGCTGGCTTGCATGGTTGTAGATCCATTCAGACCTTCTGTCTTCACTTCATTACTTTCATTAGAAGTAGAACTAGCTTTCGCATATTTATTCTGCATATACTGAGCTCGCAGTTTTGCTTTTTGGATGTCATCAGCAGACATTGGACGACCTTGACTTACAGCAGCAGGTCTTGTAGCCTGCAGACTTCTGCTGGCCATTTTTTGGCCTGGCTGTTCCACTAATTGGACTTTCCGGCGTTCTCTGTTATCTGTTTCTAGTTAAGGCAATGAAACTTATACTTCCCCCACAACCCCCTCCAAATACATATATGTACATGGATGTATATAACAGTGCTTACATCACACTTTTCCAGTCCACTTTGGTATTGAGATACTGCAGCAAACTAGAATTGCATGAAGAATCAAATTTAAATAACAAGTACAACACTAAGCAAAACATCAGGACCACATAAAGATGATCAAACGGCATAAAATACCTAGAGCTAAGCAAAATTGAAAATTAATACTTCACATCAGGGTGAACTTGCCAATCAATCAGAAAATGTCAGATTTTGATATAGACCTGTCATGGAAAGACTTGAGCAAACGAAGGAGTAACCATGCAATCATAAGAATCATACTCTGCCTCTTAAATCATAATTTTCCAGCCACATAGTATTCACTAAGATACAACCTCAATAGTTGATGGGCTTGGAGTTGAGGATGTAACATTTCAACACCTACATTTATTCGAACCAAATAATAATTAAACAATCTTAAAGAAACAAAGAAGCTTCAACTACCAGCCAGTGTAAAATAAAAACACTAGAATAAAGAAGCTTCATGTTCTCCAATATGAATTGGGCTAAAAGAGCTTCTCTTCACTAAACTGCAAACTATCCGCCATTATTTTCAACAGAAGTGGCAGAAATCCCATGTAGGAACCTTGTCAGGGTATAATTTATTTTTTTTCAATAAGACCAAGTCAGTAAATAACTAAATATGAAATTTTCAAATATTTTTATGCCACAATAAAATAAGAACACTGTAAATATCTAACCTTAATCTACATATTTTACCAAAGAATATGGGTTACACCAATATTTGCAAGTTAAATAAACAAATTATTCATGGGAAACATGCATCAAGGAATATAATAATAGGAACACTTTGACACCTTCAGAGGGTATTGGTTGGCGAGAGAGAGAAAGAGAGGGAGAGGGTAAAGTTAGACTGTTCTATTCGATGGACCAGCCAAACTTCCTTCAAACACTATGGAGTCACCAAATTGTTGGTATGCCTAAAAGGAAAGCACATATCAGTTAAATTTATTATATAAGGTAATTTGGATATTTCTTCCAAGGCTTATTGAGGAAGAAAATTTTGCATTCAAAGTAGTAACATAAAATCTATTTTTAAGTTTTAATTTCAATTCCATATGTTCTTCCAAACAAGAAGATAACAGTGCAAAAATCACGCGCAGCATTATAGATATGTGGTGATCTTTCAGCATTCCATTGAACATCAGCCAGCAACTAATCCTAAATAATGTTATACCAACATTTAGCAAAAGAGTTGATAAAAGTTAATATTGCTAAAAGACTTGATTCCCACACCAATAAACTTCAAATTTTATCTACTCCACTCTAAAATTTTCGTAACATTTCTTATAAACAAGAAAAGAAAAAAAATATATATCTGTATAAAAGGATACAGGATGAAGATACACCAAGGATGTTTTTCCTTGCAGAGTCATCTGAAGATGCTGTCAACAATTTGAGTGCTTGTGGAGATTCCAACTTTCTGAATAAGAAATGTATGCTTAATACCTCGCAACTACCAAAAACATATACAAAAGACGAATATCAGATAATATATTATTTCCACACCTAGAATTTTCCAAGTTTTCGTATGAGGGAGCAAGAATGGCTTCCTGTATATCAGAAAAAGTTATCAGCAATTCCAGAACAACAAACTTCAGCTTTTAGCAGTTTTTCATTTGAATCTGTATAGCACTTACAGGACCATCAGCATTTGACTGCCATGTTTCATCAGCCATAATTTCACCAATACTGCACACATTTAGAGTGCAACTATAAGAAACTACTTGAAAAAGTATTTCACAGGTATAGCCAGCAAAATACTTGCCTCTGTTTCAGAATTAACTCATTCTGTGTATCAGTCGAAGATTTTAGGCCATTACGTTTCTTCATAGCTTGGCTTCTTGCAAACATTTTGCTCCATTTTGATAACAAAATCCGTGCCCTGTTTGATATGTCTGATCTTCAAATCAGATAAATGAGATTCAAAAATATCCCAGAGAACATAAAAGGATAATGGCTAAACAACAGATCAAAATAAAACTAAGAGATTACACTAATCAAGTAAAACTTAAGGAAAAAATAAAATACAAGGTTAAAAGTTCATAACAAGTTATGATATAATGCCTCTATCAACAAAAATCACTTTTTTTATAAGAAACAATCTATCACTTAATAACTTAGATATTTAACCAGGAAAAAGAGGATAAAGAGAACTTGAGAAAAGAGTGTTATTCAAAGCCCAGAAAACACAACACAGGTATCTCTAACAGAATCACACCTGGTGCCCTGTAAAAACGCAGTCGGTTAACACTTTGCAGTATGGCTGACATATATTCTGGGAGAGCTTTATTCAGTGGCAAGTGAGACAAAACCTGCAAGCCACTTAATCAATTCAATTCTAGGCAACATTACAGTGCAAAGGCATATTACACCATCCATACAAAGTTCTTATTTAGTTAAATACCGTAAGAATGACAACAAGAACACTAGTTTGTTCCTCGTCAGCTGCTTGACTCAACCATGTTGCTAAAATCATAACACCACCTTTGGTTAAAAACCTGCAGCATATAAAATAATGGCTAGACTGGTAAGTAATCAAATAAACAACATATTTTCCAAGCTTATAAAGCATTTCAGCAAGTACCAAAATAGTACAGAAGAATTTTCTATCTGCAGGATCCACTCCATCAGCTTCACCTGCCCAGAAAACGTTTCCTCTTTCCGCATCAAACTGAAAATATTATCAACAAAATGCTTATCTAAGTCATCTATGCCCACTAGATAATCATCCTGCCCAGAACAAGATGGTGCTTCTTCAATGCTGGGAGTGCCGATAGAATTAAGGGGAACAGGATTAATTGGAATCAAGCTAGTCGGACCAGCAGAGCTTAAGGGAACAGGGCCAATAGGAACTATAGAATCAGAGATAATTTGGATCCCATCACCATGTGGCTCATTAAGTGCATTAGATCTAATTGCCTTCTCCCTTGACAACCGAACTAGTTTCCTCACTCGGGAACGTTGGCTGTTAAAAAAATCCTTAACCTATACAGAATATAGCACGAATGTTTCAGTAACGAATACTATACATTGCAATCATTAAAAACCACCAGTTTTAGTAGAAAAGGTTTCAAAGAGAACAGAACAAGAAGAAGAAACAGATAACCAGTGACAGAAGAACCATCAAAGTAATATGCCTCCGCCTCTTAATATCAGAAAAATCAGAACAGGGTTAAGGAGGGGAAAGAGTGGAACTTTATTTTGAGAGCAGTCAAAAGAAAAAAGGTAAGTGAAGATAGTAAGAACAAAAGTGTGGTTAGAACATGAACCTGTGTAACTGTAACACCAAATTGAGCGCTTATCTCTCGGGATTCCTTCTTACTTATTGCATCCTTCACAGAGAAAACCGCTTGCATGTATTTTATGGCCTTGGGGTTTATCAAATCTCTAGGTCTCTTTCCTGTGATATTAAAAAATGCAGTCAGATGGCAACAACAATAAACAAGCAACAGAATTATAATTATTAGTAATCTTAAAAAATAAATAAATAAAAAATTCTTGAGTGGTAGCACTAGGTTCAGAAAGTATAATCAGTAAGTGCAAAAGTTTTTCTGCCAAAAAAAAAAAAAGACGATGGTTTCTGTTCCATTCGCTTATTTTTTTCAAAGTCAAATAATCCAGTAGTCGGTAATGACAGTAAGCAAGCAAATATTCCACTAAGCATGTTTGATGCAATTCTAATCTATTTTAAATCCTTTATACAATCAAAAAAATAAAGCAAAATGATTACAGAGGCCAAAAAGCCAACTGGTTTTCAACAATATTTACCATATAAACTTCCCAAAACTTAAAAACTTGACTCATGTTCATTGTTGGCTGAACAGAGTCAACAACTCAATCAACTCTCACTCAAAGGTGCAAAAGACTAAACCGAGCGTGCAAACTTATATAAATCCTAAAATTATCAAAATCGCCGTCGATGATTTAAAAATGGAAAAGCACTCGAAATTCCCCTTAAGGTTCCTAGCACTATAACATGCTTCGCAGACATTAAGGAATCGTAATAGTGCCAATATCAAAACTTACCAATTTTTATCGACAGAGCACCAGCTGCCTGCGTGCACAAAAAACAAAGACCTCAGTGTAGTTAACGTGATAGATGAAATAGCCTGCTTTTAGTTGTACAGTAAGATAACATGCTGAACAATATAATATGTTGCCCAAAGAAGAAGTGAATTTCAGAATGTGATTCTGTTAAAATACTCAAATTTCATCTCGCACTATTGCCTAATAAAATAAAATTAAAGTGTATCCCGTGTGTAGCATGTAAACTACTATAAAACTGTTAATCATCAATGAAGCTCCTCAACAAAGAATCAACTCCATGTGCAACAATTCATCCGTGAATTCGAAACAACGAAAAGAGAAAAAGGTAAAAAAGCAACAGGAATTTTCAAGTAGCGAGATTCTATTATATAAACTAATTTGGAATTTTTTTTCGTTATTTAACCGAAATTTTAATGAGAATTCGACATTTAAATTCCTAATTTTATCTGTTCTTCGAAAGCAACCTAACACAGACGCAATGGAAACTGAATTGTTCAACAACGCACCATCTCTTGCGAGAGAGGATTGACTCCAGTGAGTCTGCATTGTCTTACGACGACGTTTTGAAGCTGCTCGATCTGCGTGTGGAACAACTCTCTCTGCGAATCCAGAAACTTCTGAAACGACTCCACCGAGCTCCCAATCTCTATCTCCAACGAATTCTCCTTCAACGCATCCATCATCCAACTCAAACCTCGACGTACTGAATCGATAGGGACCACGCATTACAGTACAAAATTAAGAATTACGCTAACCGAAACGAGAAACAAATAACAATTTGACCACAAAAATAAAAAAATTAAATAAAAGATTTAGAGTTAGGGTTAGGGTTTTGTTGTAAATAAAGAGAAAAAAGGTAGATAGATGGTAGAGAGAGCTGCAGCTGCTGCTGTTAAAAGAGTACTAACGGTGCAAGAAATTATAGCCCAATTAATTATTTTATTCGCGCGTATTTATTGAAACAGATTACGTAATTTGTGATGTAAATTACGTACAACTTTAAAATTTAACAAATGAATTTAAAAAAATTATGAAATTTTTCATTTTTTCCAGATTTTTTTAATTATATTTAAATAATAAAACAGCCTCAAATTGTTTATTACAAATTAATATCCCACGTGTGCATGAATCGTAGTGATCTACTCTTTTATTATCGGGTGGCAAATATTTTTGTTCCTGTTATAAGTTTTTCTATCTAAAAGATAAAGCTTAAATATTGAAGAGTATTAATTTGATAGTTTGATTGTAAGAAATTGCTTCAATGTCTTGGCTCCAAGTAGAACATATAAAAACTTGAAAGGGTATGTTATACCTTTATTGGCCTACTCTATCATATTTGTTTTTTTTTTTTTATTAATAAGTAATATTATATTTATAATTTTTTTTATATAATTTAATGTGATATTATTTATTTATTATATATCATCCGCTATTATTAAATGAGTTTATTCTTCATATTTATTTGTTCAATTATTAAACGAGTTTATTCTATATATTTACTTTTTCTATTATTTTATGATCTTTAAACTGTATACAAAGTTTATAAGATTAGTATAACTCTTAAATAATATACATAATATTATTTTGTATTTTTTAATATTATACAAAACAAAACTATAAAATAATTTTATATTTCATCCAAATTTATATAAACAAAATTAAAATAGTATTTTAGTGCTTCTCTCTGTGATCAATTCCAAGTTATTTAGCTCGTCGCAGGGAAAAGCTTGGGATTATTTTCCTTTCCAGCCAGCTAAAAGACCCTAAAACATGTGATCCATTAAAAACAGTATTTTCGCCCACTTTCATGTCCTTTTATCCAACGCTCCAAATAGTAGGTAACGTTGATAAATATTATTCAGATACTAATGAAACTATATATATAATTTTTTTTCCAGTTAGATAAAATGAAAGAAAGTGAATGTGAATTAAAAAAAAAAAGAAAAAGAAAACTGACAGTTGCATCCTGTTAGACGTTGATAGTAACAGTGTCACCCCCATAATTTCAATACTAACAATGAAACAAGAAGGTTGTAGCGTCTTTACGAAAAAACTGTTTGCATAAGGGTATTATAGACATTACAATAAGTAAAAATAATAAAAAATCTTTACTGACGGTTTTTGTTCAAAAAATACGAACAATATTTTAATTAACCCGTTTTGGTAATTTTGCAAATCCTTTAAAGGCCCCCTTCACCAAATCTTTCCCATCTTTCTTTCTCCGCTTAATAATAATAATTTATCCATCTGCTCTGCGTTAGCGTTTCTCCACGATTCACGTCTCGTCCATCAGCGCTACGCCTGACCGTTCCTTTACGGTGTCGATTCTTTGCTTTTTCATCCTTTTGTCCTTTCCGCATTCTCTTTCGTCTTTTTCCAATCGCAATTTTAACTGTACTGTAGTTGATGATTAGGGTTTGTTCTTTTGATCACGAATCTTTCGTCTGCATTTAATATGTTTTAATAATCACAAACTCTGTACTCGATTTTCATTAGTTATTATTTTTTTATTTTTTTATTTTTGTGTGTGCATTCTGTTGATTAGTACGTGGGTTGGTTTTACTGGAAGTTAGGTGTCTGTTCTTACGCCTGGAATGATTTCTTTGTTTCTACTTAGTATTTGTTGTGTGTTATTTGTTGCCGTTTTACATATTTGCTTCGCTGTGATTACAATTTTTGCCAATTTTTTGCTTAATCTCTGTGTTTTCGGAAGTCTTCTGAAACATTTAATGGTTTACGTTATGTTTATATGGTTCGTAACTTTTTTAATCTCGCAGGTTTATTGATACAATGGAGCGCAAGACAATTGACTTTGATCAAGGAATGGTTCGTAACTTTTTCTAATCAAGTCTTTTAGCAATATTAAATGTTGATCAAGACAATTGACTTTAATTATTATTCTTTTTTCAGTAATATTGCTAAAAGACTTGATTCCCACACCAATAAACTTCATTTTTTATCTACTCCACTCTAAATTTTTGTAATATTTTTTATAAATAAGAAAAGAAAAATAAAAAATATATATATCTTGATAAAAGGATACAGGATGAAGATACACCAAGGATGTTTTTCCTTGCAGAATCATCTGAAGATGCTGTCAACAATTTGAGTGCATTTGGAGATTCCAATTTTCTGAATAAGAAATGTATGCTAAATACCTCGCAACTACCATAAACATATACAAAAAATGAATATCAGATAACATATTATTTCCACGCATGGAATTTTCCATGTTTTCATATGAGAGAGCAAGAATGGCTTCCTGTATATAAGAAAAAGTTATCAGCAATTACAGAACAACAAACCTCAGCTCTTAGCAGATTTTCATTTGAATCTGTATAGCACTTACGGGACCATCACTATTTGACTGCCATGTTTCCTCAGTTTCAAGAGGATAAAGCGAACTTGAAAAAAGAGTGTTATTCAGAAGCCCAGAAAACACAATGCAGGTATCTCTTAACAGAACCACACCCGGTTCCCTGTAAAAACGCAGTCGGTTAACACTATGCAGCATTCTGGGAGAGCTGTACGCGGTGGCAAGTGAGACAGAACCTGCAAGCCAGTTAATCAATTCAATTCTAGGCAAAGGAATATTAAACAATTCAATTTTTGTTTAGGTGATGCATAGTGATTGATGTTTTACATTCAGTTAAGCATTTGAAATGGGGTAAATACATAGACACCCCCAAGGTTTGGTCTAAGTAACAAACTCACCCCTATTGTTTATAAAGTAACATAAAG
>JANKKB010030039.1:0-11601 GCA_026225775.1 Bursera palmeri | reverse complement strand
TTATGTTACTTTATGAATAACAGGGGTGAGTTTGTTACTTAGACCAAACCTTAGGGGTGTCTATGTATTTACCCCCATTTGAAATCTATCGTGATTGGTGCTCTACATGAATTAATTTATTTGTTCTACTAAGAATCAGTAATTTTGTTTGGGATATATAGTGCGTACGACCATGTTAAGAATAAAAGGTATAAAAGGAGTTGAATTAATAGAATCAATTAACATAGACTATACCCACAGAGTTTGAGTTGGTATAAAAGAAGCCAAGATCTATATAGATAGTTTGCTTTGGCAATACGTGATCTTCATGGACAAGTGACAAGTTCTAATTGCAGGAGAGATGAACATGTAATTTCTTACTCTATCTATCAAAATTAAATTAGATTTATTTAATTCTGTCTTACTAGTAAAACACTAAATAATGTAGTGTTACGGTTTGATACCATATTCCGTCTTAGAAAATGATTGTTATTAGGGAAATCAAAGAATAATGAAAAACAAATACTTGTGAAATTTCAATAGAAATCATAACACAATTATTTTTCCCTATTAGATTGAAACACAGATAAGAATTTAGTTTTGGATAGCAAATAATTAGATTCAACTCTTTTTAAATAATAAATTAATTATCGTCAGCAGGATGATCGGGAAAGGAGTTATAATATAAGCCAAAGATATATATATATTAAAGAAATAGGAAAAAGAGAGATTAATGAAATAATAGTAGGAGGAGGAGAAGGAGAAAAACTAGAGGCCGGAAACAGCTATTAGAAAGCCTATAGGACTCCTAAAAGCATGATTTTGTCAACAAATTAACCCATTTTAGTAATTTTCCAAATCCTTTAAAGGCCCCCGTCACCAAATCTTTCCCATCTTTCTTTCACCGTTTAATGGTAATAATTTATCCATCTGCTCTGCGTTAGGGTTCATCCGCGATTCACGTCTCGTCCATCAGCGCTCCGCCTGACCGTTCCTTTACGGTGCCGATTCTTTGCGTTTTCATCCTTTTGTACTTTCTGCATTCTCTTTAGTCTTTTTCGAATCGCAATTTTAACTGTACTGTAGTTGATGTTTAGGGTTTGTTATTTTGATCACGAGTCTTTCGTCTGCGTTTAATATGTGTTAATAATCACAATCTCTGTACTCGATCATAATTAGTTACTATTAATTATTATTCTTGTTTTGGATTTTTGTGTCTGCATTCTGTTGATTTGTACGTGGGTTGGTTTTACTGGATGTTAGGTGTCTGTTCTTACTCCTGAATTGATTTCTTTGTTTCTACTTAGTATTTGTTGTGTGTTAATTGTTACCGTTTTACATATTCGCTTCACTGTGATGACAATTTTGCACATAAGCTGTTCTAACCATTTTTTTTGCTTAATCTCTGTGTTTTAGGAAATCTTCGGAAACATTTAATGGTTCACATCATGTTTATATGGTTTGTTACTTTTTTAATCTTGCAGGTTTATTGATACAATGGAGCGCAAGACAATTGACTTGGATCAAGGATGGGACTATATGCAGAAAGGGATAACAAAACTGAAGAGGATTTTGGAAGGATTACATGAGTCACCTTTCAGCTCGGAGGAATACATGATGCTATACACGTATTTGTTTCATTCTTTGTTCTCCTTTTTAATTTGTCATAACATCGAATCGTTGTCAGCGCATTTGCACTGGGATGATTTTTTTTTTTTTTCCATGACAGAACCATCTACAATATGTGTACTCAAAAACCTCCTCATGACTATTCTCAACAGCTCTATGACAAGTACAAGGAAGCCTTTGAAGAATATATTACTTCGACGGTGAGGAAAATGCCATTGTTTACTTTCTTAATCTATAAACAAATGAAATTGCATTCTTAAGGTACTTTGGATGATGAGGGAGTGTTTGTATGTCCTATGTCAGTCATCTTCAAAGCAAATTTGCTGCTCCTGTTCCTAAAGAATTTCTTCTGCAATTCTGTTATTGTTTATTAATAAAAGAGTTTATTACTTGTAAAATGTTGTTTCTTTGCTTTTTTAGTATTTTTAGAAAAGGCAAAGAATAACATGAATGCGTTATATTTATGATTTTATAGCGACTTTTTAGTTGATATGTCTGTTGATTTTGAACATTTATTCTTATTTCGGTGTTTATCAGGATTTTTGTTTGTATATGATGTTTTTTGAATTTCTTTGTTGCTATACAAATTATAGATGTTGTTTAGTCCTGTTGTAGGCTTGTAGTCTCTTGTTGTGATAGTGCATGTTTATTTTAAATGATCAATTTTCTTTTTTATTGTTTTTTTCCCTCAATTACACTCACCTCGCAAAAAACAAAAAAGCTTTCTATTTGATTTCTTTACTGCGTTTTCCTGTCTGTTTGATCTACTCTGATGATCCATCTGGTCTTCTGTTTTCTTGATTAGGTATTACCATCTTTGAGAGAGAAACATGGTGAGTTTATGTTGAAGGAGCTTGTGAAAAGATGGGCCAATCATAAAGTTATGGTTAGGTGGCTTTCACGCTTCTTCCACTATCTTGATCGTTACTTCATTGCTCGTAGGTCACTTCCTCCGCTAAATGAAGTTGGACTGACTTGCTTCAGGGATCTGGTATGTAATGAATCATTTTGACGACACTACATGTGTTGTAGTCTGCTCATGATCGATATGAAGTTCTGTACCTCTTTCTGTTTCTAGATTCTTTTGAAGTATTCCGACCTCTATATTTTCTTTAATTTCAGGTTTACAATGAATTGAAAGAGAATGCTAAAGATGCTGTAATTGCTCTTGTAAGTGCATTGCCTCATAAACTGATATAACTTCTGCCTTTGTTTTGGATAAAAAGGCTGACTAGCTATTTGTAAAATTTGGATGAAAGACCTGGTTTACATATCTTCATTACTCAATGTGGTTTAATGAAATTGCCTTTGAACCCAATTTTCTTTTTAGCTTCTGTTATGGATAAAAAGTTTGCCTAACTATTTGTTTGAACCAGATTGAAAAAGAACGTGAAGGAGATCAGATTGACAGGGCATTATTGAAGAATGTTTTGGACATATTTGTTGAGATTGGAATGGGACAAATGGAGAGTTATGAAAAGGATTTTGAGGAACATATGCTTTCTGATACTGGCTCTTACTATTCTCGTAAGGCGTCAAGCTGGATTCTGGAAGATTCGTGTCCAGAGTACATGTTGAAGGCAAGTTTTTTTGCCTATTGCTGGAAAAAAGGACAACTCTGGTTAATCTGCTTGGCATTAAAATTATTATTGTGAAATTGCAGGCTGAAGAATGCCTGAAGAAAGAAAGGGATAGAGTGTCTCATTACTTTCATTCAAGCAGTGAGCCGAAATTGGTTGAGGTTTGTTGTTTATTTTAGCTATTTGTGTCAACCTGTCTTGAAAGAGAAGTTCAATAAAGATATTTATGCAATCCTGAGTTTATTCTAATTGTATTTCTTTGACTGATGTGTAGAGAGTACAATATGAGTTGTTAGTGATTAATGCAAATCAACTGCTTGAAAAGGAGCATTCTGGCTGCCGCACATTGCTTAGAGAAGATAAGGTGGCTTTCGGTCTTATATTGTTCTGTGATAGTAGTGATCACTGGCTCCGGCCATCTATGACTGAAAATCACCATGTGTAATGTAATTTCATATTGTGTATTACTGTGCTAGGTGGATGACCTTTCTAGGATGTATAGGCTTTACCATAAAATACCCAAAGGCTTGGAACCGGTAGCTAATGTATTCAAACAGGTTGGTTGGCCCTCTTATACCTGCTATTTTTTTTTTTTTCACATAATGGGTACATTCTAAGAATATTTTATGCTTCAGCATATTACTGCTGAAGGAACTGCCTTGGTTCAACAGGCTGAAGACGCTGCAACAAACCAGGTATGTTATGATTTTTTTTTTTTTTTTTTGGGATATAATAGTATATTCTGATTTTGTTGTCTCATTATACTAATTTACCATAAGCTGCTCTTATGCAAATATAGCTGGGAAAATGTTGTTACTTATGAATTAGGTATAAGATAATACCTGATAATTAATGGCTTAAACTACTTTTGGAAAAGTTTCACTTTTAACCTAATGAGGTTGATTGGATAGTATTCGGAAGGTCAGAAGTAATATATAAACATTGTATCCTTGTTAACACTTGAAGTTTTTGTCTTTCTAAACTGTGTTGGAGGGTTCATGTCTGCCTATGTCGCTAAGAATATAGTTTTTATGGGTTTGTCATCTGTATAATAGTTTTTATTTTTATTTTTATGCTAATATACTATATTAAGAATTAAATAGTGACTTGACATCCAGCATTCTATTTCTGTTATTGTGTGTGTATGGATTTTATACTGTTTTCACTTCACATTTATGGTTCTATTTAGTGTCTGGGGTTGCCATTGTTCGGGAATGGAATATTACTTTATGCTGGGTGCAAAGGGGTGTCAATAACATGGCAATTGCTATATCTTTTGCTAATGCTGACAAATAAAGTAGGGGGCTAGTTGGTGAAAAATTTAAAACAGTTGAGTGTTTTTTGGGGTAAAAAGTGCACCATTCAAGTTCTTAATTTTTTGGCTGAAACCAACAAGACATATCTGTACTTTTCTAAACTGGTGTTATTGCCATCTTAATCTCTCTTTTTGATATTTTTGATGAGGAGGGCTTCTTGTGGCTACCATGGTTTAGTGGTGTTCCACTTAACCTTATTCACTCATTTGTCTTTTCATAACATGTTATTTTCATGTCTACAATGTTTTCTGGGCTGAATAGTCCCCCACATTGTACATAACTGTCTGTAGTTAATATTTGGTTTTTTTGTTAGTCAAGTTAAACCGTGATTGATAGGCATGAAATGAGACTTGTTTCTTTTTCTTGGGTTTCTGTTAGGATTGGGAAATCTATTTTGTGCGTAATTGTTGCAGCAGCAATAAATGACTAATGCTATGGAACTCTCCTAGTTGCAATTCTTATCATATCTCATGCAAGTGTCTCTTGACAAGGAAAGAAAACTACCTGTAACTTTAGGACATGCCTCACCTTCTCCAACCAAGTAACCATTTCAGAAGAAAAGCAAAAAACAATACAGTATAAGATAGGAATAATCTACATATAGATCATTCATACGCATTTTTTGTGCATTGTTTAATGTTATTTTGTCGATATAGCTTAGTCATATGTCATATGTTTGTCTTTCCAACTTTTAATTATGTTGCTAAGTGCTGACATTGGGAATGCTTAAAACAGGGTGGAAATACAGTTGCTGTGCAGGAACAGGTGAATTTTGGCAATTTCTAAATACATATACACCTGGAGTGGTGGAAATACCAAAAATTGACTCTCTTGTGTGGTCTTCAGGTCCTTATAAGAAAAATAATTGAGCTGCATGACAAGTATATGGAATATGTGACCAACTGTTTCCTAAACCACACATTGTTTCACAAGGTTTGTGATGGATGGTATTGTAATGGGCATTAAGATCTCATTGTTTTCTGTTGTTTAACAATTATTCCTCTTTTGGTTTTGTTTAATAGGCCCTGAAAGAGGCTTTTGAGATATTTTGCAATAAAACTGTTGGTGGCTGTTCAAGTTCTGAACTACTTGCAACATTCTGTGATAATATCCTCAAGAAGGGTGGAAGTGAGAAATTGAGCGATGAAGCTATTGAAGAAACACTTGAGAAGGTGGTATTAGTAGTGACGTTACAAGGAAATTTTACAATATCAGGGTGTATCAATATGTTATGTGTTTAGGTACCTTTGGTTAAGGCTTGAGGATGTGTGGTTAAATATATGTTAACTCTCTTCCAGTGCTTGTTCCATGACAGAACTGTTCAATTTACGACAGTGGCAGAACGACCCTGTATTTTCAGATTTAACTGTCATGGACATTGATTTTAAACCTTGTGATTGTTTTCTGCAGGTTGTAAAGCTGCTTGCTTATATTAGTGACAAAGACCTTTTTGCTGAATTTTACAGGTGAAATCCACTACTCTAGGTGTCCATTTGATACGATGTTCAATTTATTGTATCAAAAAGTCAAAAGTTTTGATGTGTTCAATAATTTATTTATTTGTGCACAATTTGGTGCTTATTTTTGTTGTCTGGTTTCTTGATGCAGGAAAAAGCTTGCTCGGCGTCTCCTTTTTGATCGCAGTGCTAATGATGATCATGAAAGAAGTATACTGACAAAGCTGAAGCAGCAGTGTGGTGGACAGTTTACATCAAAGATGGAGGGAATGGTAAGTTGGCCAAGGTTTCTGGGTGAAGTTTTTGAATCTGGTTATATGATTGTATACCGATTTCATTTGACATCATTTGTCCAGGTTACAGATTTGACATTGGCTAGGGAAAATCAGGCCAACTTTGAGGATTATCTTAGCAATAACCCAATTGCTCACCCTGGTATTGATTTATCAGTTACTGTTCTTACTACTGGATTCTGGCCAAGTTATAAATCTTCTGATCTCAACCTCCCTTTAGAGATGGTAATCACATATTGTGTTTTCTTTATGTGATGGTGGAAATACCATTATTAATTTAAATTTTGTAGTGAAGAAGTCATTCAGTGTTTATACAATTTTTTTTTAAAATTTAATTATATTTTTTAGTACTTATTTTGTAATATCATTTTTCCAGGTCAAGTGCGTAGAGGTTTTTAAGGGATTTTACGAAACAAAAACAAAACACAGAAAACTTACGTGGATTTACTCCTTGGGCCAGTGCAACATCAGTGGCAAGTTTGATCAAAAAACCATTGAACTGATAGTGTCAACATATCAGGTAAATGCTCTTTACCAAAACCTTACATCTATGTTGCGTTTAGATGAACTACGGGATTTTTTAAAATTTGCATTGTTGTCTGTTTTACAGGCTGCCACCCTGCTGCTGTTTAATGCTTCAGATAGATTGAGCTATTCCGAGATCATGACTCAGCTGAACTTGACTCATGATGACTTGGTTAGATTGCTTCATTCCCTTTCATGCGCCAAATATAAGATCCTTATTAAGGAGCCGAACACAAAAACCATCTCGGTATCCGACTACTTTGAGTTCAACTCCAAGTTTACTGACAGAATGAGGAGGATTAAGGTCTGAGATTGTTTCTCTTTTGTCTAGTTGCTTTGTTTAATTACTTTTTAAAATTTTTTGGAACTCTCTTTATTTTACTTTCTTTATTTGTATTTTAGTTATTATCAGTCCTCAGAATGATATATATACACGTAAACGATCTTTAATTTGTAAATTCTAAATTATTGAATTATAACCATGTAAAATTGTCCAACTGTATGTAGATTCCACTCCCACCAGTTGATGAAAGGAGGAAAATTGTTGAAGATGTTGACAAAGACAGACGTTACGCAATTGATGCTGCAATTGTGCGCATAATGAAGAGTCGAAAAGTTTTGGGCCATCAGCAGTTGGTTTCAGAGTGTGTTGAGCAGTTAAGCCGCATGTTCAAGGTACTCACCTGTTTTTTCTATCTGAGATTAAAGTACTCCAAATGGTTAAAAACATCCTTTATGAAGGGAATGGATAAATATTACCATGGCCTGTGGCATAGGGTTGAGGGGGAATGGCCTTTAAAATAAAAAAGTTTTTGGTGGAGAATATGCTATTTCAAGATCTTTTGATGTTTGATTAATTTGTCATTGATTTGGAATTTGCAGCCTGATATTAAAGCAATAAAGAAGCGGATGGAAGATCTAATCACTCGAGATTATCTGGAGAGGGACAAGGAAAATCCAAACATGTTTAGGTATTTGGCCTAATCCAATCCAACGGTAACGGTGGAGTGGGGATGCTGCAAAGGTGTAGAGCTAGAAAGTAAATTTAATAGTGGCTTGGAATGACAAGTGCCTGTATATTCTGTGTAGTTGTGGTGTCTGCTTTACTAACTAGGAAAAGTCGATACCAGGACTTGAGATTTTTTGTGCACTCTACCTCAGTTTTGTGTACTCTTATTGGAGTAAAAATAGAAAAAAGAAAAAAAAAAGAAAAATTAGGAGAAACATCATTGATTTTTCTAACAGCTTGTAAGAGTTTTAAGTGTCATGGGCCATATGATTTATATTAGACTTCTAATTTATTATTTTTTAGCACAGCCTATGCAGTGCCATGAATTAAATTTCTTGCATGTGATGCTAGCAACAACGTTAAAATATGCATGAGCCGGTCTGCAAATGTACAATCAAGGCCAACCGAGCGCGGAGGACATTTATTTTAACCTTTTTTCTTGAGAAAATTTCTTTTTACTATGAATGATTTCCTCTTCTGAATTTTATCTCAATTCCGGTAGAGATCTCAACCGAAGAAAATGTGTTTTTGGTGTAAATAACCCAGTTGGATGGACTATTAATATTTCATATACGTACTCCAAAATATGGTGCTTGGTTGACAATGCTGCCCATTAAAGTGATGAAGTACGTCCTCACTTTCATCATCTCTTTAACTCATCTTATTTCTTTCCACTTTTTCCTCAATGATAAACATCATTAATTATAATCTTCAATAACAATATATATATAAATTTATAATTCCTATATTAACATGAGAACATGAGTAGGTTAGCACATTAAAAAAATGTTATTTCCATAATGTTCAAGAGCTATTAAAAAAATGGTTTAATGCAATGTTCTCAACGTATCAATGTATCTTTTTTTTTTTTTTTAATTTTACAAAAGAATTTAAAAATACACCCAAAAAAATAGAAAAGTGTTTTAAAGAAAAAAAGAAAAATGGTAAAGAAAAGAAAGAAATATTCAAAATCTCTACTCCTAATCAGATTTTGAGAAAAATAGATTAGAAACAATTACGTAAAGATTCATTTGAGATATTTTACACGTGACACAAAATTATACTGAACAAGATGTGATATGAAAAGTGGATATGGTATGGAAATTTCTAACTGGCTAAAAAGGTCAAAAAACTTCTTGGGGAATGTCAAAACAAACTTCGAAGAAAACAAATGGAATTCAAGAAGAAAAGCCAAAAACTTCTTGTCCACAAAATTTTCGAACCCACTTTCCAGGCCTCATTTATGATGCCATATAAAAATGGAAGAAGAAAAGAAGAAAGAGAAAAAAGGAAGAAAGAAGATGAGAGAAGGGGACCGTGGATCGATTCAAAGAAAAGAGAGAGAAAGAAAAATTGTAGAGGGAGAAGAAATAAAAAAAAACTTTTTACATCATATCTTATTTGAGATACTTTACACATGACAAAAGATTACGTTGCTAGTATTGCTCTTGCAGGTTTGATGGAGCGATGACTGACGGCTGGGGGTTAAGCGATCCTGAAAGGCTAAGAAGGCAGTGTGTTCTGGCAAATTATGGAAGGTCAAATATATTACTCTTACTTTACAAATTAAATCCTTTATGTTAATTCTTAAGACGTAAATAAAGAATGAATAATATCCAAAACCACCCTAGAATTTTCCCTCTGAAAAGCGCCTTTATGTAAAACTTTAATTATCCTGACGTTTCATAACTGACGATACCACCCTTAATTTTATATTTATATAATTCACAAATAATAAATTATTTAATTATTTGATGGCTATTCTCTTTTTCTCTTCCTTCAATTTAAAAAACATTAACCTTCATAAATACACAAATTTTTAAATTACCATATTAGGCTTCTTTTAGTACCATTTAATTGTGGTTAATTTTTTCTCTGAAAAGAATATGAGCTTTTTCATTTAGGCCAAAACGATGCAGTTTTTGTCAGGACCGTGAAAACAAGAAAATGAGTCGTGAAAATAACGCGATAATCGTCTAAAGTCGGTTTAGCCCTTTTTATAAATACCAGCCAAGGCGAAGCGAGCATGATTTGTAACGGCACTTTTTTCCTTTCCTTCAGAATCTAAACTGCTTCTTTGCTTTGAGAGATATTCGAGTCTTTGCTATATCTGATTCTCTCTCTTTTTTTGTATCAATTAAATTTTAGATTTATTTTGTTTGAGCTTTACGCGAAGTTTTGATGATGATGCTTATCAAATGCAAGAGGCTCTCATGGTGAGATTTTGTTTAATCTCAGAACCCTATGGTGATTCCTTTTATTCTGCAATTTTTTTTTTTTTTTTTTTGTGTTATCGCATTGCTTATGACTTTGTTTTCAAATTGATTGATCTTAATAGTTATTATGGCGTAGACTGTAATAATTGCAAAGATATGAATTGAAATAGTAAATGTGATGTACGAACTTTTAGGGTTGAGATATTTGATGGTTCATTGAAACCCTAAATAATTGATGTTGTATTTTGTTAAGAGAAGAATGTGATTTCTTTTGCTGAGTATCGTAAGCTTTTGTCTTGAAAGGTGAAACCGATTGCAAGAAGGGAAAAGGCATGTTGTGTTGATTTTATGTATCCCATTTTCTTGGTTGTTGTGAAAATCGAGAGGGTTGAAGATAATTCTTGATCTTGAAACTTTACGTTTTCGAATTTTGGGTTTTTAGGGCTAAATTTTCCCATAAAGTTACTTAACAACAATAATAGGTTTTACAGAGGGGAATTTAGTTTCTTGGGTCCATTACGCTATGATTTTAATGCTTTAAGCTTTTCTTGGAATATAATAAATGCTCTAAAAACATATGGCCTAGGATTGATTTTTTTTTTTTCCTTGATGGAATTATTCCATGTCTGATTATGATAAGCATATGATTTGTCATTGGAAATTTGTTTGTTAAATATAGGGTTTGGCTAGTGGTTTCCCAACTACTTATTCTGGACTTTCTTTTCCTGTGTATCCACATACATGCATCAATCGATAGTTCATTTGAGTGCCAAGAAATTGTATAAAAAAATGCACATGGTCTGGACCCTGTTGGAATGGGGTTTTCGGTTAAATGATTGCGACTGCTCAAAGGGTTGTCGTGTTAGCAGAAGTGTTAATTTTTCTTAATATTAACTTAGAAGACAGTTTGGAATTCAATAAGAAATTTAATATTCCATCATCCATGGTGTTGATATCATAATTTTTTTGTAATAAATTTGTTGAATATATGACTTTTGCGCTGTTTGTAATTCTTATACATTTTATTTCTTTATTACCTGTTTATTGGTTTCGTTGAGTACTAATGCTTCATCATATGTTGATTGCTACTTTGAACTTGTTATTTCTTTCTTCTTTTTACCTAATCTTGAAATGACACAGCAGTTAATTATGCTGCCATTTATTTTATGTCTTTTTACGTTGATATTATAGGATCAGGTTTCTTCTTGGTTGCATTATTTCTTGTTCTTCATAGTTACTTGATATTCTTGTGACAACCTTTGTAATTGGAATGAGACAACTTACTTGATTGATGTGGACTTACTGAAAATTATGCTATCTTCATTTGTTTCTCCCTATTTTTGTTATTGTATATTTCTGAAAAAATTTTCTGTTTTAAGCTACTATTTCCATTCCTGTCTGGATTCTTACTATTTTTCTTTCTTGATGTTAAATTCTTATTACCTTAATGTTTCTCCATCAGTTAAACCACATCTTTAATTAGGTGCAAATGAGATTGATGTTTACTTGATGCACTCTCTATTTGCATTACCATAACGATGTGTTTATTTCTTTTGAAGACATATCAATTTTTTTATTATTATTAAACTTTTTCATT
>JANKKB010030038.1:0-41705 GCA_026225775.1 Bursera palmeri | reverse complement strand
TATATATATATATATATGAATTTTTAAGTGAATAAGTCTCATATTAGTCTAACCCCTTGCACATTGTCTTTACTTCATGGAGGACAGTTGGAAGAACTTCTCAATGCCTTTAGACCAAGAAATGCTTGGCACTGCTTCATTGGTCAAGTCCGCCTATATTCCAAATCTCGAACCCACTTCAATTCCAATCGCCTGTGCATCTCAGCCATGACAATCAGATGATCCACATTGACCCCATTTTGGTATTCAAATCGTACGGTGGAAAAGGCATGCATCAACCAGTTGACTCCTCACAACCCACAGATGAAATTGACAGAAATGAAGAGCCATCTGGCACAAACGTGTCAAGATTTTAGATATTCTGGGTCCCCAAACGCGATTGTATAATATATGGCAGCATCAGTTACAGTAGCAGTCTCTATACACTTCACTGAAACAAACAAGCTGTACCCTGACTCCCCTCTCCCAAAAGCGCTTCTCTTTGTTTCCTCCGCTGCCCACTTCTATACAATCAAGTGCAAGAAGTGCTTTTCTTCTTCTTCGAGTTTCCTCATCGGATTCAGGTGATTTCAACTACAAGAAGTTCTTGCATGTTGATTTTTTTTCTTTCTATTTAATTGTAAACTTTGAATACGGCTTATGCTTAATAATTTGCTTTGATTTTTTTTTAATCTAGTTTTATATACGTGTTAAATACATAACTCAATTTGTGCATGTATATTCATATTTTGAAAGATTTAGTAAATTAAATTATTATTTTTTAATCGCTTAAGAATAGCTACAGGATGGATTTAATTATCTAATAAAATAAATATTTGTTGTTGACTTCGAAAACGTTGGAACAAGATTATTTAATTAGGAAGGAATAGCCGTCAGCCGTCATTTCTCTCTCATAGCTTTTTTCTTTTTTTTTTTAAATAAATTCTTTTCATCGAATATCAAATAATTTGAACTTATTTTAGGAGTAGATTATGTAAAGTTCTGATGTTTTTTTTAACAGTTTGAGTTCGGCAAAAGTTAAATTTTAAGGTTTTGCTTTAAAGGTCCACTGGGTTTATAAACTTACAATGACGTCCCTGTACTGAGTCCAACTACACACTACAGTTAACACGATTCGGATCCTATTAAGATCCGGATGGCCTCGGTCCAGTTGATCATTCCCTACGCGCTCTGCTATTCTCATAATATAGTTGGTTCTTTAAATTAGCATAATGAAATGAAGGTCAGAAATTTTAAAATTAAAAGTTTGATATAAAGTTTTAATTATTTATTTATTTATTCTAATTTATGGGTGCAGAGAGAGTTGTTCAGTTATTAAAACGATTTAATTTAATTTTTAATCATTAAATTAATATAACATTTCAATCTAATATTCTGACTATTTAAAAGTTTTAATAACAAAGTATGTATTTATATTTCTGGTTTCTATTAAATATTTGTAATTAACCAAGTATTAATTACTTTTTGTTTGTTTGTTTTACAGAAGTGCTCATCCTTCAATTTGTGCAGGAAAATGGCACTTGCTGAATCAACAACAATTGCGTATGGTGGCGAGCAATTAGAATCACCACATCAGCCTCTACAACTACAACCACGACATGAAGAATCACTCAAGGATCAGTCCTCCTTGAGCAAACAAAACTCGATCTTGTCACTTACGCTCGACGAAATTCAACTCAAGAGTGGCAAGAGTTTTGGCTCGATGAACATGGATGAATTCCTCACCAACTTATGGAATGTGGAAGACAACCAAGTTTCTTCACGACCCAATCAAATCGAACCCACCAATGAAAAAGTTGTCACCGAAAACCAGCCAACTTTAACGCGGCAAAATTCGTTTTCCATCCCTATTCAGATTTGCAAGAAGACAGTGGAAGAAGTATGGTCGGAGATACAGAAGGATCAACCACTGCACCAAAAACTCAACAGCATTACTGATCATGGGCCTCCACAACGCCAACCAACCTTCGGAGAGATGACATTAGAAGAATTTCTAATCAAAGCCGGAGTTGTGCAAGAATCAACAAGGCAGCCTGCTCAACAGAACACGGTGCAACCGCAACCGGATCATGGCAACAACACATGTTTGGATGCAAACTATGGTATGGGGCATATGATGGCGTTAGGGTTTTCTGCTCACCAAAACATGGGAAGCAACTTGTTGGTGAATGGTTATGCGACATACCCTATTTACACACCAACCAAAAGCATTGTGGGAGAGTTGTCTAATAATGTAGAAAATGAGAAGAATCATAGCATAATGATAGACGTAGGAGGAATGAAGACCAACAAAAAAAGGATCATAGATGGTCCACCGGAGGTGGTCGTGGAGCGAAGACAGCGTAGAATGATCAAGAATCGAGAGTCTGCAGCACGATCTCGCGCTAGGAAACAGGTTTTCATGAGACCATTTACATATATCTTAATTTGCTAAAAAAAAAAAC
Source organism: Bursera palmeri (assembly GCA_026225775.1). NCBI lineage: Eukaryota > Viridiplantae > Streptophyta > Magnoliopsida > Sapindales > Burseraceae > Bursera > Bursera palmeri. Next base: position 39,261 of record JANKKB010030038.1, on the reverse strand, counting down.
ACAAAAATTAAGGGTTTGTTAAGTTTAAAATGACATGATTTTACTTTTTTGCTTTTAGAAAACATTAGTGATACCAACATATAAGTAAATTATTCTAACTCCATTATTATGAAATATTTTCTACCCCAGGCTTACACAGTAGAGTTGGAATTAGAACTGAATCAGCTTAGAGAAGAGAATGAAAAGCTGAAACAAGTAGTGGTAAACATGAACTTTTTGTTTCCAAAAGTGAATACGATAATGATCATTTTTCACTTTCTTTACCTTAAGTATTGGCACTAATGGAAGCCTTTTTTTTTTTTTTTGGGTCCATTTAACCTGCAGAAGGAATTTGAGGAACAGCGATTGCAAGAGGTAATTCTTTACTTTCAATGTATAAAACTCACTTAATTGTTTGATACTGTATATGATCAATTATGCAAAACCATTTTAACATAATTAAAAATCTTGAATTATAAATTAGTACTGAAAATATTTCAATTATTTTATCTTGACTGTTAAAATTTTAAATATGAAATTTGATCATAAAATATAAAATTCTAACTGAAATTATTAGATATTTTAGAGGTCCATATAGACTCATAATTTCGATTAGAATGAAGTGTTGTGTATATTGCATTATTATTTGGTTATCATGTTCTCATGGTGATAGATTTTGAAAAGGATGAAGCGATCAACGGTGGCAAGAAAGAAGGCTGAGAAGTTGAGGACAATCAAGAGGACTGCAAGCTCTGCTTGGTGATTGTAGGTTGCCCAAAATTAACAAGACAAATTAATAAAATATCCAGTACTCCAGTACTGTTAATTTCTATTTGTCAACTTTCATGTATATAAATAATTAATTAGTACTGAGGCGAGAGCGGCAGTAGAGGTAGTGTTTAATAAATTTTATCTTTTTACTTTACGAAAAAAAAAGAAGCAATTTTCTATTCCATGGTGTGTGCATTGCTGTTTATATTATTAATTATAATATTTCACTCGTATATTTAAGAAGAAAAAATTATAATAATGGACTGAAACGCCGGAGTCTATTTGAGAGATGAACTTTGGAAATTTTTTATTTTATGATCTTCTGTTCAACATTGGATGTATTTGACAGTTTCCAATAGTTTGTATAACTTTCTGATACGATGTTGAGGTCGAATTATATCCGACACGGATTAATAGACTGGGGTAAACACTGGATACCCCCGAGATTTGGTTTAAGTAACAATCTCACCCCTGTTATTAATAAAGTAACATAGGCACCCTTAAAATTGGAAAATATAGGGGTCTTGACACATAAAAATAGGGGTCTTTATGTTACTTTATGAATAACAGGAATTAGTTTGTTATTTAGATCAAACCTTGAGGGTGTCTATATATTTACCCTTTAATAGATTGCTATTAGTAGACCCTTTCAAGCACTTGATATCAAAATCTTTCAGAATTAGGTCAAATTTCAACTAAATTTCTTAATTTGGATTTGTTTGTAAGTATCTCTATTTAAAACGTCTCCGATTTAGGGTCAGTTTAGAATTGTTATTTCCGTAAAAATAAGTAGTTTGTAAAATAAGTTAGAGATTGTTTGATAAATAACTTTTAAAAATTGTATTTTTTTTTTAAAATAAGATAGAGATGTTTGATTGGTACTTTGCTTTTATTATGTATAAATAATCAAAATAGATATCTGTATTATATTTTTATAATATTTAATTATTGATATTTTATAATCAATTGTAAGTTGGAGGTATTTGATTAACAACTTTTAAAAATTGCGCTTTTTTTTGAAGTAGGATAAAAGTGTTTATGATTATTGTTATTTTTATTTTTGTTATGTATAAATAATCAAAATAGACATGTGTATTATACTTTTATAATCTTTAATTATTAATATTTTATAATTAATTTTTAATTTTGAAATATTTCTAATAAATTTTATATAAATAATTTATAATTTTATATAGATAACAACAAACTTAATTGAAGGAAGAATATACGAATTATATAACTAATCAAAGTTTAAATTATTTTTTATTTAAATTTAATGTTAAAAAATAATTTATAATTATTATTATAATTAAAAAATAAACATATATCTATAAATAATTTAAAGATTCATAAAAACATATTGAATAAATACATATAAAATAAAATAAATTTATAATTGTAATATATATTTTAAATAAAATAATTTAAAAATTCATAAAAACATGGAAAGCAATAAATAAATACATTTTATATTTCTAAAATTTTTTATAAGAATAATTTTAACTTTTAACATTATAGAAACATAAATAACCATCCAAAAGCATCATATTTTATAATGTAAAATAAGTTAGTTTTATCATTTTTATATTTTAAAACTCTTTATATAATCAATTTATTCTTTTAATAATTTAGTTTTAAAACAGTTTTAAAAGTATTCCCAAACATGTTATATTGTTTTTATTGTAAAAATAATATTTTCCAAATTGGCTTTATGTAATTACATTAATTCTTTTTATATTACTTTTATTTTATCAAAATAAAATATTTACTTTGTTTTGAAAACAATTTATTTGATTACAGCTAAATTTCAACGTCGTAAATTCAACATTCCGCCTTATAAGTGAATCTTATAGATTCTAATTACATACATATATATTTTCAATTATAGTGTTTAGTGTCATCAATCTGATATATTCAACGTTCAATGTAATCATTTAGGTATTAACTTTATTAAAAAATTAAAATATTTAAAATAACGTCTAGTATGATACTCACAAAGGCATTTATAAATTTTTTATATCCCTTTCTTAAAATTCGGATTACTATAAATAAAATGGCCATTAAATAATTTGAAAATTAATAATATATTATCGGATAAGATAAATAAATAATTTGTGCAAAGAAAATAATAATAATAGCGTAGAAAGTAAAAGTTGAGTCCATGAAAGTGATGTGGTAGGGTCGGGTGTAAATAAGAAAAATAATGCTGACGTATATTTACCGAAATATAAGAAAATTAATTTTAATTTCTCGTCAAAATATCACCTCCACTTCGTTTTTACGTCTCAATTTCTCTCTCTTCTCTCAAATTTTTATGAAATCCAATTTGGTTTCATGATCGTGGACGCGCGCTCCAATCTCAGGTTAATTAATCTTCTCAACTCTCAATTCAACTTCTCAAAATCTCACTTTCATACCTTTCACTTCTCTACGTATTCACTGTTCCTCCGTTTAGGGATTTTTTTTTTTCTTTCAAGTAAATTTCTGTGTAATTTCTTTATTTGTTGGATTCAGTTTAGTGTAATTAATATAGCCTGTTTGGTTGAGGAAATAACTCTGTGGAAGTGATTTTTTTATTTTTTTTCACTTTGGTGATTTTTATTTTTTTTAAGAATTTTTTTTGGAAGAAAAACAAAGATTTTGTAAATTTAGTTGCTCTTTAGTTGTTGTGAATGATTTCATAAGTGAGACAGTTTGTGGTTTATTTTTTATAGGTTCTTTTGTAGTTGGCTTTAATGCTGATTATATTTGTTAATCTTTTTTTTTTAAAAAAAAAAAATTTTGGAGTCTCTGTGGATATGGTGAAATGTGATGAGGTTTGATGTGTAGTTAAATGATTGATGAAATTCAGCTAGCTAACTTAATTGAGCTGAAATGGCTGTGAGAAGCTCAATTGATTAGTCTGAGTAAGGTTAGGATAATGTTCACTAGTAAGTACTTTAGCGCTCATTTTAGATCGCTGCATAAAATTCATGTTTTTAGCATTACTCTAAGTGGGTAGTCCAAAGGAAGTTTTATGATTTGATTTGTTGTATTTGATGATTAAGAGAATTGCTTAACTTTAGAATAAGCTGTCTGCTTGCTTCGTAATTTGGGTTAAAGATATTGGCTCCTTTGCTGCAGGTTTTGACTGGGGAGATAAGGAGTGAAATGCTTGGTTCTGGTAATAACTTAAGTCGGGGGAGTGCAACTTTGCCATCAGATATGCCTCCCCTTCCCCAGTGTTTGCCACTGGACCCGATTTCATTAGGCAATCAAAAATATACCCGTTCAGGAGAGTTAAGGAGAGTATTAGGTGTTCCTCTTGGAAGTACATCGGAAGACCATTCTTTTGGGGTTTCCCATCAGAAACCTCCTCCTCCGGTGGCTACAGAAGAGCTCAAGCACTTTAAAGAAAGTGTGCAAGATGCTTCAAAAAAGGCTAGGTATGTTTGCTCATTCTACTGCTACTGCCTATTGTCAATCTTCATAGCTTGATTTTTACATTTTGCTGGTAACGATGTTGTTCATGACCGAAGTGTAATGACTGGATGATTATGACTGTGAGAGGATAAATCATTTACATAGGAATTGTATAACCTATTTATGAAAATAAAAAAGAAGTGTAGTGGCTGCGGATTGTAACTTTGGTCGCTAATCCTCCAAAGTTGATGTGATATTGATGGTTACTTTAGTTGAAAACAAAAACAGCGGATGATGGCCTCATCAGTCAAGATTGGACACTTTTTGATTATTCACGCTTTTTAGTATATAGGCTATTTCATTGCTGTTCACAAGCTGGATGTCTGATCCTTCTTCTCATAAATTTATTCATTTGGCTGTCTCAATATGTTGCTTTTCATTCTAGAAAACATCAATGGGCCCCTGCATGTCACTTGGATTTCTTTTAAAAATTTTTCCACCTGGGCACGTTGTGTTGCAAGTATTTACTTACAGCGTATAAGACCTTGGTGTTGTCTATTATTGAAAATATGCCTCTTATTACAGGGATCGAGTGAAAAAGTTCCGTGATTCCATATTCAAATTGGATAAGTACAGGGAAACCTTAAACTCAAAGAAGCGACAACGGAGTGATATTTCACCAATTGATAAGTCAGGGGGAGCAAACTTAGTAAAGATTGGAAGCCAGATGCATAGAAATCCTCAAGATGTCATGACTCAAAGATTAGAGGACAGGACTAAGAGTGTTGGACTGAATAAGCGTGTCCGTACATCAGTGGCAGATGTTCGGGTTTGTATTTAACTATTAGTGTTGAGATGTGATCTATTTGTCTCCCTTAACTTTGCTGTGTTTGAAGAGACACTTTATTCAGGACAATATCCCATGTAATTCCCAAATATAATGATCATGTTTACGTCTAGTGTTGATCTCATTGCACCAAATTCGGAAGGGGATCAATTTATTTTTTTCTCTTTTATGGAGAAAGTTGGGGTGGGGTGAGTGTTAAGTAGAAAGAAAAAAAATAATCTTCAGTTCAGGTATCAAGTTTCTGTTAAATTTTCTTTTGAGACCAGGGGAATTTTTTTTTTTTTTGACAATTTTATATAATTTGTTTTTATCGCATGCAAATACTCGTGAACTGTATTTAGATTTTAGCTCTTGTTGGTTGCTAAATTGGAAATTTAAAGTTTGGTTAAACTTCTACTTGGGGTTCCATTTTAGTGTTTCACTGTTGAACTTGAGCACATAAACTTTTATTTCCTTTGTCATTTTCATTTTCAATCCTTGCGCTTCCTGATGTGGGTATTTGTTTTCCATTTTTTGCTTTGTTTATGGTGACATCTTGTTTGCTTTCATGCCAGCAGGCAGATGATAGAGCTGCTGCCTCGTCAAGGCAGCAAATGGTCGCAGAGAAGGATGGAGATATGCTCCCAGCTGTTAGTGGCACCACCATTCGAATTGAAGAAAAGATTCGGAGGTTGCCTGTTGGAGGTGAAGGATGGGATAGAAAGATGAAAAGGAAACGTTCTGTTGCATCTGTAGGCAATAGAGTTATGAATGGTGATCGAGATATGAAACGAGCTATGCCGCCAAAGCTGTGTGCTGATTCAAAGTTGCGATCTTGTGAGGCACAGGCTTTCAGGTAATTTCCATGTCTATCAAATGTGATTTACATCTTGTGTTGCACTTGGTGGTTCCAAAAATTCTTTCCATTCTAGTGTAACTGGAGATGATTGGATAGTTCTCAAGTAGAACCATGTAGATATTTTTAGTTATGGAAAATTATGTTTTTCATTTTAGTAGGGGAGACCTTGGTTGTTGGTTTACTAAACAGGAAGATATCACACCAATTCTGACCAAAAAATCTTTTTACTTTACAGTTACAGAAGAATAGGGAATTGAATGCTCATATGGGTTGTGTGACTAGACCATTAATGCAACAAGTGAAGCCTAAAATAAAATATAATATCAAAAATTAAAATTTTGCACTCAATTCTATTAGTAGACAGAAAGAGGGCCCTAGAAAAACCAAACATGAATTTATTTTGTGGAAATATATCATAAATTGAAGCTTGAACCTTTTATTTAAATGGATAATTCTTTTTCCAAAAAAAAAAAAAGCTACAAGACCCAATGTTTTAATAACTTTTTGAGTTCTTCAATCAAAACTTATTTTAACGCCTTCTTATATTCTTCATTCAAAATTTAGAAAGCTATGTTTAAATCCAGCATTCTGTCAGTTCTTGAAGAACCATAAAAATCTGAGGCTTTTTTTTATCCTTTTGCCCATCTTTTTCAACCCCGCTCAATGAAGTCATTCTTGTGGAACTGAACTATAGCTTTTTCTTTAGAAAAATATTAGAACTGTACTGGAAACAAAATGCTAAAAATGAAGATAATCAAAATAGCTTTTTTTCAATGATGCTGGGATTGTGTGATGCTTGCCTTTAGCTTGGTGCCTAGTTGTTAACTTTTCTGTTCATCTCCATGCCAGAACCATATCTGCCAAAGCAAAGAGCTTTGTTGTGCTTATGAATTGTTGATCGTCAAAGTTCTTATCCTTCATTCCTTGCTTGAATGACCTTACTGATGTTTAGGTGATTTAGAAAGTTTGAGTTCTTTGGATGTAGATATTCTGTATAATGATTTTGTTTTCCTTGGCCTTACTTAAACGAGCTCCTATCAGTATCAAAGTTGTTTCCTTGCATAGGAATTCCTTGTTATCTTCTTTTTTACTAAATATTTTCTGTTGTCCTGAAAGTTTAGGTCTTTTATTTATGGTCTTATAACATTTTCATTAGCATAGATACTCATTTTTCCCAGAAGAAGTCATTGTTCTAAAGTCAAAATCTTTCAGTTATCCAAAGAAAAAAGTACAAATTTTTAATGTTGATGGGCGTTTTATAAATGACAGATCTAAATCCTCCCCTGGAGTTCGTGCAATGAACAAGTTGGATGGTTCTTTTGAGCTTGCTAGTTCAGATGCCAGTACACTACTCAGGAATGAGTTGGAGAGTCCCCCTCCTCCAAGGGACCGTACAGCTGTTTCGGAGCAGAGACTTGTGGTGAAAGGAAACACTAAGTATGCACTTTTATCTTTGTATGTTGATTCTATCAGTGTCTATTGGAGTTGCTGAGTCAGCAAAACATAGTAAACAGAGATCATCAAGTTTAACATTTGGATGCATAAACATTGTACATTTTTATGTCATGTTCCTTAATCTTTTTTCATTGCATTGTTAGTTCTTTGATTTGTTTGTACCCTTGTTTGTCAGGCCAAATATTCAGGAAGATAACCCAGGCAACTGTTCAAGCACAATGTTAAAAGGAAAGGCATCTAGAGCACCAAGAACTGGTTCAATCATGGTCTTAGACTCGTCTTCTAAAGTCCAGTCATCTTCAGGAGCCTTTCAGGGTTGGGAACAGCCCACAAATGTAAATAAAGTCTCAATGTTGGGTGTGACAAATAATCCAAAGCGTCCTTCATCTTTACATGCCATGGCTCAGTGGGGTGGTCAGAGACCATATAAAAACTCTCGGACAAGGAGAGCAAATTTAGTTTCTCCTGTCTCAAACAATGAAGTTCAGTTTCCATCTCAAAGCTTTTCAACATCTGAGTTTGGTGCTAGAACTTCTTCTTTTGGAACCAATGGATCACTGCTTTCTAGTAGCATAGACAATACAACTCCAAAAGTCAAGAAGGAATTTGAGAATGTTTCCTCTCCATTTGGGTTGTCTGAAAGTGAAGAATCAGGAGCTGGGGAGAACAAATCGCAAGAGAAAGGAGTAGATTGTAGTGATGGTGCTCTTATTGTGGCTCCGAAAGTCAGGTCTTTGACATTGCCCAGGGGAAAGAGCAAGATACTGACTAATGAAATTAGAGATGGTGTCCGGAGACAAGGAAGGAATGTAGGGGGTTCATCTTTGACGAGGCCAAGCATTAATCAAGTGAGGGTAAAGTTAGAGAATGTAGCAACAACCAAGCCACTTCAGATTATGAGGCCTGCTTCAGATAAGAATAAAAGGTGATTAAACTTTTGTCTTTCTTAACCCTAAACCCTAAACCCTAAACCAGAAGTTATTTGGAATTAGTTAAGCCTTTTTTTTTTTTTAATGATATTCTTATAAATGTGTCATCTTTGATTAGTAAAACGGGCCGTCCACCTTCAAAAAAATTGAAGGATCGCAAAGGTTCAGGTCGTGTAGGGCTGATGCTAACTAGCGTCGCTTCAGACTTCATAGGTATTTTTTATTTAATCAAGAATCTTTGGTTGCAGACATTTGATTTCAGGTTTTAACTGTGTATGTATCTATAGTATTAGTAAGAGTTATTTGAGAGTGGGATTTGTGATAAACAATTACCACTTGGTAATCTTGGAACTATGTGGCAAGGACAAAAATACAGTGTCCCTTTTGTTCTTGTGGACACATTTTGACCTCTTTACATGACCTTAAAATAGTTATTTGCATTTCACAGGTATTAAAAGGGCATTCTGTCATAATTTGTTATTGCTGTTAGGTCTTAAATTGTATGCTTGATTTTTTTTTCGTAGCTTGGCTTATTTTGGTATGAGAATTCATTTTTTTCAAATGAACTTTTAGAAGTTTTAACTTTTTTTATTGTTACATTACTTGTGTCCCTGAACTAGAGAATTGAACCATACATTAATGTAGATAAACTGTATAAAGCTTCGGAATAGCTGAAATATCATAGGGAAGCTTGTACAAATTCTCCTGGTGTAATTCCTTAATAATACTTTTTAAAAATGCATTTTTCAGGTGAATCTGATGATGATCATGAAGAATTATTTGCAGCTGCCAATTCTGCTCGTAATGCTAGCAGTATGCATCTTGATCTCTTGATTCGACAAGCCTCTTGTAGAGTGTCTTGTAGAGCAGCTCTTTTTCTTGTATTTTTTTAATTTTTGATAACTCATGTGCTAGCTTTCTTTTTTTTTTTTTAAGATCTTGCCTGCTCTAGTCCATTTTGGAAGAAAATGGAATCTATTTTTGCTTCTCTGAGCTTGGAGGATATATCGTACTTGAAGCAGCAGGTAGTAACTGGCTTGCATTAATATGTTTTATTTATTTATTTTAGTTCTCTTTAATTAAGAGACTTACAATTATTTTTTCTTCTTTTTCTATTTCGATTTTGCATCAGTTAAGCTTCTCAGAGGAGCTTGGAGAGAGTTTGTCTCAGATGCTTAGAGATGATTATAACCTTTTGGTAGTAATTTAGCAGTGTACCATCAGTATTCTTCTATGCTTTCAAACTTGATTGTCAACAAACTGGGGAAAAAAAAAGATTGGCTAAATTTATTTTTGACCTTCAACTGAAGTATTAAATTGTTCTCTTGCAAACTCAAGAGGAGAAAAAGAAAGAGTTTGAAACTATTTTATCTTTTTAAGGGCATATTGACTAATTTTCAATTCGTTCAGGGTGTTTTGCCACGTAAAATTCTAGATTGTTCCGGTGAAGGTCAAGGAAGCCACCAAAATGAAGAAACAATAAAGACTAATGGCTTATTTGGAAGGAGGTTTGATATGGGAAGGTTGGACAAAGTTACTCCATTGTACCAAAGAGTTCTTTCTGCTTTAATTGAAGAAGATGAAAGTGAGGAATTTTACCATCACTGCGAAGGGAAGAATATGTCTCTTCACTATGCAAGTGATGATTCTCATTGTGGTTCATGTAACCAGATTGATATTGAACCTAAAGATAGAGACAGGATGGAATCTGAGGTTGAGTCTGATGTGGATTTTCAGAGTCAGAAGAATTGTTTGTTGGACAGACTTTCGTGTGATAAGAGTGCTGCATCCTACACATTTAAGAACGTAAGCATGTCAAGTTCACTACAAAGCAATGAACAGTGGTTGGGAGATGATGCTTTGTCTCATTCAGATGCTGGGATCACCAGTGAAATATGCTCAAATGATCTAACTCAAATGCAGCCTAGGGAGATAAATGTTACTTGTTTTTCTCCCTCTGATTGCCAATATCAGCTTATGTGTCTGGATGACAAGCTTCTCTTGGAGTTACAGAGTATTGGTTTATATCCTGAGACGTTGGTAGGATTTTATTCCTTGTTGATCCATTAACGCTCAAAGTAATTTATAATTGTATTCTGTCTATGTCTCATTTTTCTTTTGCCTTGTAGCAGCCTGGTCTAGCAGAGGGAGAAGTTTTAAATCAGAATTTTATGGAACTAAAGGAAGGGCTTTGCCAACAGGTTGCAATTTAGAAATCCTGTTGTTTCACAATATATATGTCTTAGAGTATTTAATCTATTCAAGCAACTTTATAAGAATTTAAACTTTGCCTCTTTTGTTCTTTTCTCTTTTTCCTTTTAAAATTGTTTCATCTAAGATAACGTGCAATATTTTTTTTTTGTTCAATATTCTTTTTGGTTTTGTGTCTCTTATCAGTGTTTACATTGATAGGTTGGAAGAAAAAAGAAAAGCTTGAGGAAACTTGATAAAGCCATTCAGAAAGGAAGAGATGTAGAAAAGAGGTGTGGGTTAAAATAATTTGGATGTCTTGTTGAAATTGAACTTTGTAATTTTTTGTTAGAATAATTTTGTTTAATTTGCAGGAACATCGAGCATGGTGCAATCAATCAACTTATTGAAATCGCTTACCGAAAAAGATTGGTATATTTATATTCCTTTATTACATTTGTAATGATTAGTTTTAGAACGGTTAACCTGTGTTTATTTCCTGAATTTATAGAAAATTGATGCTTAATTTTGCTATGTGATTCTTTCTTGTGCGTTTAATGGTTAGACTTCACATTTGAAAACCTTGTCAGACATTTTTGTTTTTTTTTTAAGAAAAAATAAAAAATAAAAAGTGTTCTTGGAATGAATCGGCATTTAGTGTTTGTAATGGAGATTTTAAAAGGGAAAGTAGTGTCTTTGATTTTAAGACAGCTGAAATGAGGTTAGCAAAATTTACCAATTTTGTGAGTCTATGACATCCATTTTCTAATATGGATTCTAGTGCAGTGTGTATTATTAACAACTGTAGCTTGTTGATTTTATGTTCTAGGTGAATCCTCAGCTGAATTTTGTATTAGTATTTAAAACTTTTGTGCTCTTTAGAATATTGGTATTAGTGGTATAGCTTGTTTTTAGGTGCATATCTTTACTCACTCCATTGCTGCTGTTTTTTTCAATAGTCATTCATCTGTAATTTGTTGATATGGGATTTTTCTTCTGCTTCATGGAGTATTTTTTTTCTTCAGTGTAATTGTTGGTGTGCTTGTACGAGCAAACTTCTTGTGTTGGTTGACTATTTTTTTTCAGTAAATTCACTGCACTGATAATAATGTTAGTCTGGTTAATTGCAAATTTTACAAATGGAAGGCTATGGTACCAAATCTGAGAGAGCAGATTTAAATGATGGATGCTGTTTGGTATTAGATATCACAGCAGTTTGTCTTAAAATTTATCAATTATAGAAAAATTAAAAATTTCTAAATATTCAGGCCTGCCGTGGGAGCCATGCTTCAAAAGGTTCAGTTCGTAAGGTTTCAAGACAAGTTGCCTTGGGTTTCATCAAGCGGACTCTTGCTAGATGTCGAAAATTTGAAGATATGGGCAGTAGTTGCTTTAGTGAGCCTGCACTGCAGGATGTCTTGTTTTCTGCACCTCCCTGCAGCAACGATGCAAAATCTGTAGACTGTGTTGGCTCAGGAACAGCTAGTAATACTTGCAATGAAGTTTCTAACCATCAAACAGAAGTGAGGGGTTCGGGTAGGTTAATGTGATAATTCTTTTATATCCTGTTTATGATGTCAGTGATTGCTTTAATATCATATTTTAATCTTTACTAGGGTGTGCATATTTGAAATTTTTATCAGCCTGGAGGGCATAAGCTCTCTTCCTTCCTTTTTAAGATAGTAATTTTTGTAAAAGTAATCTTTCTGACGATACAGTTGCTACTAATTTGTTGTTGCTGAGCATTATTGTTCATTATGCCACCTTTTGCTGCTGCAGGTGCTGTCTCTAGTACTTTTGAGCGATATGATATGGATAGTGATAATCTTGGCAGAGGTTCTTCAGATGCTTTTGAAGCTGGTTTTCACTCATCGGAACATGCTTTCACCAAGCATGGAATTATGTTGAACAAGCCAAAGAGGGAAGTACTGATTGATGATGTTGTGGGCAGTGCTTCGTCTGGGGTAACATCAACATATGACAAAACTAATCTTGGTGGAGCAAGGGGAAAGAGAAGTGAGAGAGAGAGGGATCAAAATAAAGATACTTACAGAAGTATCTCTGTTTCTGTAGCTGGTCGGCCAACATTGGACAACTCCAAGAATGAACGCAAAACGAAGGCAAAGTTGAAGAACAAGAATAATAATTCATCGACTACAGGAAGTGGACTTAATGGCAGATCTACCGTTGCTGGATCTAAGCCATCCGTGGGTGATGTTAGCAATAAACGTGGTAATGTTTATCAGGAATCATCTAAAACAGAACCAGTAGATTTAGCAAACTTGCAACTGCATGAATTAGACTCAATGGACAATGACCTTGGTGGACCGCAAGATCTTAATAATTGGTTAAATTTTGATGGTTTGCAAGACCATGATTCTATGGGCCTCGAAATCCCGATGGATGACCTAGCAGATTTGAATATGCTACTATAAAGACAATCACATGTTCATACTAGTGCAATTTTGTGGTGAGTTTTAGTATTGCTTTGATCATTTGTGAGATTATGTTAACTAGTCTTAGCTAAGGCAAGATGATCGAGAAATGTAATTATAAATTCTTAATGCCGTATACAAATAAGTGTAGAATTTTGATTGTGTGTGATCCTCGAGTACTTCCCAGTGTGAAAATCATTCTCATGCCTGGCATGCCTGTTACTCACCAGAGCTGTTTGTTTTGCGTCACTTGAAGCAATTCTCAATCGTTACTGGAAACTTAAAGAGGGCATTTCATTTTGATAATCTTGAAGTTTAAAAAAGTTACTATGCACTAGAATGGAGTGAGCTGCCCTCTTGTTAAGACTTTCGATTAGGGAGATTACTTTCGCCCCCAATAGGATTTTGACAGTTGTCAACATTACGTTAATTCAAAAACTAACACTGACCCCCAAAACAATGACGCCTTCATATGAAATCTAACGGTTGATACAGTATATAAATACACTAAATTCACAAATACCACTGCTTTTCACTTCTCTCTCTTGCGTTCATCCTCATCGAACCATTTCCTCACTTTCATCCTCTTAACCTCTTAATTTTCCCTTTTTCTCACACGAACAAAGTCACAAACACAAGCAAATTCGAAAAATAGCTTTGGCTGCTGCAACTTTTTCTAATGCAATTTCTGGATCCGCTTTTCCTCTCTCGAGCTCTTCCGGTGAAATCAAACGTACGAACTCTGTTGTTTTTTTTTTATTTTTTTTTATTTTAGTGTTGTAATTGTGTTCCGAAGCAAAAAATGAGGAGGTTGTTTTTTGTTTTGCGCAGTTTCGTAAATCGGATCTTTTCGGTTGGTGGAGCGGCCGCATGTGGCGTCTACGACTCTTTCTCGATGGCGGAGCTGTGTGAAGCCGTTGAGTGCGGAGCCGAAACGGAATGATTCTATGGTGCCTCTTGCATTAACCGTGGCTGCTCCTGGTAATTGTTTGGTGATTGTGTTGGCAGAAGTGGAAGGTGAAGTGGAACCCAGATGCTGTTGAATTTCAGGCATTAGTTAGGAGCAAAGGGCTTTTTTCTTTCTATGAGGATGGACACCAGGAGTGTCGCCATTTGAGGAAGGTGAGGCCCCTGAGGAGGGCCCTTAGACAAGTCTCCTGGTACCAGGTCTAAAGTCCCTGTAGTCCAGGTGGATCCAGTTTTTGAGGGATTGGATGGTGGTGTTGGCAGCCTGGTGAAGTGAAGTGGAACCCAGTGGCAAATGTTAAGGGGAGACATTTGGAACTTCCTCCGTGCCATGAATGTGCCTGTGAATTCACTGCACTCATAAGGGTATCTCTCGATTGGGTGCGAGCCATGCACAAGGCCTGTCCTACCTGGACAACACGAAAGGGAAGGAAGGTGGTGGTGGTGGGAGGATGCCAAAGCTAAGGAATGTGATATTCGCAAGAGAAACTTGAAGTAGAAGGTGCAGACCAACTTGATGGCAATGGGGCTGCAAATGGAGCTCCTACAGTTGATGACATTTTGAATTCTCAAAATTTGGTAACATTGACCAGGACTGGAAATGAGAATTAAGCAAGAATGGATAACCGAAAAGAGCCATGGGTTGTTGTTCTCTATGCCCTATGGTGCCAATTTTGCCAGGACATTGATGTTTCTGAATATCAGTATTCAGATAATAATGCTGCTTTCGGTGCTCAAGTTTTAACTGGTTTTGTGTGAATTTGAAAAGGCAATGGAAGGATCATACATTGAGTAGGCTGGCACCGGCAGGCAGTGTTGTGAAGGTGCGGAAGGTCAGAGCAAATGGTGAATTGCAGCTGGGAAGCTTTGCACGAGTAAAGAACATATTGGAGGAAATGAGGAGTATAATCATTGTGTCGCTGTATCTGTAATATGAAATTCTAAAAGTTCTGCCCAATTTCCTTCAGAATGGTGCTGCGTAAAGTGAGAAAGTGAAGAAAGGGTTGATGAAGAGAAGAGAAAGAAGGTGAAAAGCAATTTGATGGTATTTATGTCTTTGCCTATTTGATACTGTATTGGCTGTTAAAGTTGGATATAACGACAGTTAAATTTTACGCGTTCAGTGTTTGTTTTATATTCGGCTGATGTTGACAATTCATAAAAATTCTTTGGGGCCCAAAATAAAAATCTATCGTTCAACTTTTTCATTTTTCTTTTTTGGCTAACTCCGCACTAGGCAAAACCCAGACAGCCTAAAATGAGTTTCAAAATGGGATTATTCAACAATATTTGGTGGTACTGGCACTAGCTTATTCTAGTACCAGTTATGGTAGGAATCTCTTTCGAAATCCTCTATCAATGCAGAGAGGTATAACATAAATTTCCTTAAAGAATCCACTAACTCAGTACTATATACTCATCCTTAAATAATTATTCTATGTAGACTAATCATCTATACAAAAAGGCTTTCTCATTAACCACAGGATGACAGTGATAAATAAAGCAACTTAGCTAGGCCTCAGGTTTCTCCATTTCCTTGACATGTCAAAAGGCAAACTCTTAAAATAACCAAGTTCATGCATAGACAACAACACAAGTACTGAAAAAGAGAACAGAAACAGACACAAACCCATCAAAAAGCAAAAAGCAAACTTTAAAATACAGCTTTCTTCATAGAGAAGTAAGAGAAAGCAAGAAATAGTGACATTCAGACACCCTTGTAACATCAAAAGTGGCCAGGAGGATAGCAGAAATATGTATAACATATACCTAGAGGAAAAGACTGATCGACCCTTTTATTACTGTAAAGTAGAATTTAACAAGAAAACTTTGATCTTTACTGACTTTGTCCCACTTTGTGTGTGAGTGTGCATGTGTCCCTCTTTCTCCCTTTTCTCACTCACTTGTGTTTTGCTCCAAACAGAGTTCCTTAATCACCACCATAACTATTAGTTTTCTTGATACTTTACTTCCCATTTCTGCTACATATTTCCGTTTTCTGTTTCTTTATGGCAAGCAACAGAATTGGAGATTCTGGTTTATCTGACTCAGGTCCTTCAAATCATCATCAACATGTTCCTTATGCAGCTTTTCCTGGAGTCCATACACATGCCACTTCCATGTATATATGTTATACCCTGTTGTTATTTTTATTTTTTTGTTCATGTCTCTATTAATTTTGTGTTTTTCTTCTATCTTGAGTTCAAGACTGACATGCAAATAATTAAAACATCTTTCTCAGTAAGCAAGAAGCATCTGCTTTTGATTATGGACAGCTAGAAGAAGCAACACTGCTCAAACTGCAAGGACTTAAGATTAGGAATGATGAAGCAAAAGCACGTATGCTCTTTTTTTCAAGTAAAAAAAAACTTGTAATGAGCACACTGCATATATACATAATCAACTCCATAAAGAAAAAACAGAAAATTGCTTAACCCCACTTCAACCCTGAGTAAGAATGTTTAGAATATGTTTTTAATTTTTTTAATTAGCAATCAATCACAATTATTATGAAAAAATCAGCTTTCTATTAATTTTTAACTTCTTTAATTCTCATTTGTTATTGTCATTACGGGTAAGTTTAGCCTAATAGCCTAGTTACTTATAAAATCTGCTATTGATTGCTAGTATTAATAATGATAATAAAATATTATAAGAGACTTCCAATATCATGTCATTTTAAGATGAGAAAACATCTCAATTTTGTTTTGAAATACTATGTTTTTTTTTTTTTTTTCTGAATTTTTGTCAGTTTTATTCACTGTAGCTGGCAGGCCCAGAGTTACTCTGGAGCTGTTCCCTTCTTCGTCAACAGGATTTCAGCGAACCCCAGGAGTAGTTTCTCAACTTTCTCTATATGTGTTTTACCATGTCTCTTTGACATTATGCATACAAGAGAAGAGAACTTTGCTTAATAAGTACATAAGTTCCGGGTTTATTTTAACTTAAATTGTTCGACTGCATCTAGACAGAAATTCATAATTGCCCGTCTATATGCTATATTTGAGTGCAATTGTGTGAGATATAAATGTTCCTTTGTCCAATCATAAACAAGCCTATGTGTGACAGCTAGAATCTAGTAGGATAAATCTCACTCTTTTATAACAAAGCTCCCAAAAGCATATCCTCGTAAGTTAAAAGTTTGTTAATTATTTAAGAAGTAAATTTTTTTTTTAATTATTCCTAGGATTGTTTAACAGGGACTGTTCTCGAGATCAGGTTCTGGTGCTGCAGCTGAAAACATTATTTCTGGTAAATTTCCTATTGGATTATGAAGCCATTTATGAGGAATATTACAAGCACCAATGATGTCGTTGTTATAATCTTTCTTTGATCAGCTATTATTGTTTTACGTAATGCTATGGTTTCTTTAGGGGCTGCAATATTTGACAAAGAATATGCAAGATGGTTAGAGGATGATCAGTGGCATTTGTCACAGCTCCGAGCAGGATTGAATACCAATTTACCAGTTACCAATCTTAGGATGATTGTAAACGGCTACATTTCTCATTATGATGAAATTTTCCGGCTAAAGAGTGTGGCTGCAAAATCTGATGTGTTCCACCTCATTAGTGGAACATGGAAATCTGTCGCTGAGCGTTGCTTTCTTTGGATTGGTGGTTTCAGACCCTCTCAGCTTATCAAGGTTTGAATTGCTAATTGCATTTATGTAAATATGAATTGCTATAATTTTGTTTTCTGCTATTACATGCGGGCAATGGGTTCAAATGAAAATTTTTATCCTCAGTTATGTTACCGCTTTCTTTGAAAAAAAAAAAAAATTGTAGTGAGACTTAACTCTAATACGAAGCATATTAACCTTACATATGAGGACAACCGTTGGTTCAATATGGTTCCAATACATTGTTAATTTTTCACCTGGGTCCTGAAATAAATTTTTATATTTCCTCTTGTATTTGATCCTGAATGACTAAACTGCCGGAACTTAAGTTCCATGTATCTTACTAAGGTTTATTTTGTGTTAATCAGATATTACTATGCCAGTTAGACCCATTAACGGAACGGCAACTGATGGCTATCTTCAGTCTCCAGCAAGCCACAGAGCAGGAAGAAGAGGCTATCAGCCAAGGCATGGAACAACTCCTACAGTCTTTGATGGAAAGCATTGTCAATGATGCTACTCAACAAATGGCTGCTGCTTTGCATAAGCTTGACTGTCTTCAAAGCTTTGCTCACCAGGTAAATAAAACCAATAACTGCCTAATTTTATATAAATATCGATACACATTTCTTATTTTTGAGTCGTGTTAACACAACACCACCTACATTGTTGATACAGAAATTTATTAGATATTAACTAGTGTTTGTGCAGGCAGACTGTCTGAGAAAGAGAATCATTCACTCTTTTCCGCAGATATTGACGGTTGGACAGACAGCACGATGTTATCTAGTGATTGGAGAGTTTGATGCACGATTAAGAGCTCTTAGTTCCCTTTGGACATATTCTTCAGTAGACACCAAACTATCACTGTAATTCCTTTTTATTTTTTATTTTTAAAAAAGCATCCTATAAGACTTGAAGTTTGTAGAATGTCATTATAATATTAAACCTAATTGTAGAGTTAGCATAAATAAAACATGTTTGGAGCATTGTGAGAAATGATTCTCTACTTTATAAAAGAATGAAATTTTTAAAAATGACAAATTAGACGGGGTGGTTGAAAAATGATCACGTGCTTAAAAAATTTATACACTATAACTATATCCAACAGAGCAAAGTGTTATTTTGTTTTGGATCTCTAACAATTTTTTCTAAAACAATAAACCAACCACCCATCCCCCCCTTCAAATTACATTTCACATGGGTTCGTTTTAGCCCAAAATCTTTAATTTAGCCCAATGTAACAATTCGAGGCCCAAAACAAATTTGGAAAAAGTAAAAATCCGAGAAATCATCTTTGTGGCTGTGCAAGTGCAAGTGGCCCAAGCTCTAAAACTCGAAAAAGTACTTAAAAGGGAGAGTTAACATAAGAGTTGTATATGGAGATAATATGATGATTGTGAGTCCACAAAAAATGACTAAGAGGTAAAGACATAATTAAAAGAGATTGTGTTTTTTCATATAATAGCACTATTTTTATATGGTCTAGATTGTTGGATTCACTTGGGGAAGTTAATTAATGTTGATGGGTCTGAAAAGAATATTACAACTCAATGTTAGTATACGTTTAATTAATCAACTAATCTTGGTTAGAGTCTACAATATAATATAATTGGTGTACCTTAATGTTAATATGTCATCTATACATCCATTAATTTAAAAATAATTAAATAATTACATATTTATAAGTTCTTTAATCTGGAAAAGAAATAAATAAAAACAGTACTCTCTTTTACACATATATATGTGTTTAAAATAACATTTTCTTCCTGAAATTTGTGTGAATTACCAAATCTTTCTTATGGTATCTTGTTTGTGCTTGGATCATGAAGATGAACAGCAACCTTTTCTCACTCTCCACACGTACCTTTATCTCCTTTCTTCTACTTTACATATACATACATACATATATGTATATACATACATATATACATACATATATGTATGTATATATATATATATATATATATATATATATATATATATATATATATCTATGTATATATATTTGTCTGTAATATNTGTATTTATATATATATATATATATATATATATATATATATATATATATATCTATGTATATATATTTGTCTGTAATATTGCAAGTTGCAAATATCTTTTTTTTTTACCCTAAATAAATAACAATATGGTATGGGTATATATGCCCTATTTGGTAAGGCATGTATTCTATGATCTATTACTTGAATGGCAATGTTGTCATCTAATCTCCTTTCACTTTGATGTGAAAATTTTCACGCACTGGGTGCAGAATGCTTTCGTGTAAGGAATAATATTGGAAATGGAACGTGGTCAGGTCCACAAGCTCAGAGACATGCAGAGAGTGAATCCTGGAGCCATGGGCTTACTTTGTCAAAACTTATGATCCCAACATGCATGAAATTGCTTCAGCCAGCACGCAACATGCTAATATGGGAAATCGGTGTAAATGGAATGATTATTGATGATGCGAAGATGCCACTGAATGGGCCGGTGAAGTCTTTGTCATCTTCTGCATTCCCATCCATCACAGTCATCCTTATCTCGACACATGACTGCTCCAAACATTTATTATAATTGTTCAACTTTACGAAATTGAACTGATTAGGAACTGAAAGACTTTTAAGTTTATTGTAACGGGAACATCATCCACATGTAGTTTCGGCTGCTTTTGAGTTCTGCAGGTGTCCCATCATTTTCTTCTAATTTACATACTAACATTTATTAACAATTCTCATCAATATCAAGAGAGGAAATTAAAGAATGGAGAAAGTGTTTTTGTATATGCATCACATGTATACATATATGTTAAAGCATGCATGCAGTGTCATGCAAATAGAATAGCCTTTTGTAAAAGGGTTTTGTTCTCCTTCCTCGTATATATACTTCGTGTTACATATGCTTTCAATTCTTTTATAATCACCATATGCAACCAGAGGTCAGGTGATGATCATGATCTCCGGAAATTAATTATTACAAGAAGCAAAAGCACTTATTAACGCTTTTATCTTCATTATTGGAAGCTATCAACTTGGATTAACTTATCCCAAGTAAACTTGTGCAGCTTTTTCTGTTATTGGTTTCCTTCTTTATATATAGAACTTTATTACTTCTCTTACCTGAAGAAACTTGTGATGATAAACAAACAATACTACTTGCTTGTATGAAAGGAGGATAAGTGCAAGTGTGCAACTGCAAGCCATATGATTAAATTAATATTTCTCAATAGCCAATATCAACCGAGCCACTAATTGAAAGACATTTATATATGCGTCGCTTCTAACGGATAATACTAATCAACTGGGACTAATTGATTGGTTTTTATTTCAATTTATTTTGTGGAAGATGTTCAGGTAAGATTGAGCAATCATCCAATAGTCAATGCCAAACAAACTATAATTAAATGCCGACATTAATGAATGGTTGAACAGTACCTCTTTCGGGATGGCAAGATTTCCATCATTCTCAATTCAAGACTGTTTGTGTTAAGGTCAACCTAACCGTAGCTTATTGTATTCTCCCCGACTATAATTAATCATGAATTCTTCCATCGATTAATTAAAAAAGTTGTTAGGTGAGGAAAAAACATGCCACATAGTCTAGACATTATATTATTCAATTAATATAACAATCATATCATATATCGATAATCTTGATTATTCTATTTTCATTTGTAACAACATGAAGCTTATAAGGATTCGATCGAAGACTTACCCTCTAGTGCACACAACAATAGTGTACATGCATGTTCTGTATTGTAACATAGATATACATATATATTTACTAAACAGCTTTTTAAAGTAATGATGAAAGCAGCATTATATGTAGTTTACTTAGAGAAACCTAATCTGAAAAGACGTATATGCATTAATAAAATAAAAAGGAAAATAAATTAAGGTCATAATTCTATTCTATTCTATCTAATGCACGCGATTAATAAAGAGCTGATGATAAAGACCGATTGAAGATATTGCCTGCATCTTTTGGCAAAACTTGATTAATATATATTATTAATCCCTTTAATGGATCCAAAAGTAGAAGAGCATAAAAAGCAAGTAATTAATGTATAAATAAATATCGACATTGAGGGGGAGGGAGGGTTAAAGTAATAATAATATATATATAATACAATAATATGTAACCACAGGAGCATGTATGTTGTCTACGTTCATTTCCTTCTATCAAAGATCTGCTGCAAAATCTTGAATAGAAGAATATAAAACAACTATGTCGGTTTCTGCTGATTTGCTTCTAGCCTTTACAGATATTTGTCGTTAAAAAGTTCGTATATATTTTATTTGCAACTAAAATGAATTGTATTAGTAATGATATAGTTATAAGTCATTTATGAGCGCTCTCTCCCCAGATCAAGAACAAATCAGAAACCCTAAAGTTCGCCAAGTATACATATATAACTAGCCATTATCAATAAGAAGGACCCCTAATTGAATCTCCATTCAAAGTAGGGTATTTAAGATAGTTGCGAATCGACGGGATATGGGCATAGTCATTTTGATGTTCTTTCTATGGCATGACCATAACACTTTCTTCGGCAGTTAAACTTTCAAATTCAACCACAAATCAGCTACAAAGATGTAGTCCTCTTATTTCTTTGGCATGACAAGAGTAGAAGCTAAAATGGCAAGTCTGCGAAGTTACTAAGATAAGTTTACTGAGAAGCCAACAAAATCCAAACCTTACATGATGTATATATAAGAATAATATCTATACGAGTGTTATGCAATAATTGCATGCCATTGATATTTGATATAATACAAAGATGGTTTTCCACTTCTTCTCCTCTTGTAGAGATGATGACACACAAGTCAAAGATATAAGAGTATGAAAGTGCTTTAGGTAAGAAACAGGCCAAGCATGGTGCTGATTCGTGTTGGCTGACAAACAGAAAAACGTGTTGTCTTCTTGTATAGCGGAGTGCTCATCTTTGTTTTAGGTGGAGAATCTTGACCAAGCACTCCTATATACATATATATATAATTATAAGTGTCGGATGAAACTCTAAAATTTCATATATTTTAAAACATGCATATTGTCATGGGCACTTTTTTTTCATTTAAATACCATTTACATATCAAGTTTAAGAGTTATTGCTATTATGCTACCCTTTGTGAGTTTTAAGACAATCAAATTCATGTTTTACAATGATATCTAATAATCGTTAATGAAGTTGGACAGATTATATTTTCATAATTGGAGTTTTCTTCTATATTTCTACTAGATTTTAATTTTATTATTCACAAGAGTCGGATTAATTTATGCTAAAAGTAATTTCCAATTTGGATTATAATAATTAGTAATACACTTGAAATAATTGTGAAGTTGGAACCGTTATTCTAAGTAGCATGCATCTATATCGATTAATTGTCAATAAATTTTCTTCAATTCAGATTATCGTTGAATTGAATCCAACAACATATAATGTTAATTTACTCTTTTCAAGATATATAAATTCGTATTCAATATCTCTTAATGATAACAAAATTTGTCAATTAATTAACCATCTCATTGCCTAAGTGTGATTCTTTAAAGGGTATGCATAATGTGCCCTTAGGATAGATGTTAAGAACTTGATACTAGTATATTCTCATTATAATAATCATTATTTTACTTTGAAAAATATATTTTTTATTATAAAATATAAAATATTATAAAATAATTAATTTAACATAATTTTTAAGATATATTAAGGATTTTAATCATGAAAATACACATATTTTTAAGTTTTATCCTCATGACACGTTAAAATTATCTTTCTTTGAATAGATTTATGTGGATTGATGTTTATGTTGCTTGAACGTTCCATTTTCAATCATCAAATTTTCTATAAGTAAAATATAATATTAATTATAATGAAGAAGATGGCTATATTATATGAAATAAAAATTTAGAATATTAAATAAAATAGTAGTATTTATAAAGTATAACTAGAGGAGAGTAGTAGCCAGTGTAGTTAAATTCACGGCCAAGAGGCATGCATGCATATCATATGTTATAAATTAATATATAATAAATTAAAGCAGCCGAAAACTTGTCCACCATCCATGCAAGTTGATGAAAATCTAGCGCCAATAATCTCCATCAACCACTCATATCAACGGATCATATAAAAAAATAAATTAAATTACAATTTTCACCAACTTTTCTCTCTCTTCCACAATAAATTTCGGTACAATTAACAACATTATTTAATACCCTTTTAGAAGAAGACAATGTACTTGGTTTAATTTTAAACAAAATTCTGTGTCTCCTTGTCTCCTTCTTCATCTTAATATAATATATGCCCTCCCTACGCAACCACTTCATTTCAATCAAAGACCAACTGCCCTCCTCGCTTTTTCTTCTCCAATTTCTTTTTCGTTTGTTTGTCTCCCGATAGCGTTTGACATTGTTGAAGAGCTATTAGAAGTTAGAAGAAATGATTGCATATGATTTACGTGTTTACCTCAAACTTTTTCAACGTTTGTTGCACCAAGTTAAGATGTTTGAAGCAAGTAGAAGCTTCCCTTTTCATCCACATAAAATTGATATACATTTACATTAAATATTATAATTAATGGAACATTAAGATATTCAAAAGCAGAAGAAAATAAAAACCAAAAAAGGGTTCCTATTTAGCTTAAAGATATATATCCAAAATACAATATATCGGTGAGATGCTGCATGCATGCATTGCATTTTATCATCATAATTGTTCATCCAATGGCCCCCTTCTATCTATCTATCTATTTCGTTCTCGGTTCATCAGAAGTTTGCGAATGGATTCTGTGAAGATTGAACCATTTGCAAGTCCGTGGTGGTTTGGCACGAGTTTTCTTCACCCATCATGGTCCTGATCATTTAAAAAACTTTCGCTAATCAATCTTCATTACATAAAAAATCATAATACATAGCTACAGTGGCATCAACTTTGTCATATTGTATTTACTCTTAAAAACATTTTAGCTTTATGATGCTTGAAACAGTAGTCAATGGATTATGAAAGATCTTACTCTCGTGGACGGGATGCCCAAAGGGAACTAAGTGCCCGCAACCGTCCATAATATTCTCCGATCACCAGAAAACACCGCGCCGCTTGTCGTACAGTCAATATCCGTCGCAATTGGTGAAGGGTTTGCTGCCTTAAGTTATCAGCCTAGATACATACATACCAAAAACACATACAAGTAAACTAAATTGATATTCCACATAAAGATGATCAAGCATCTCATCAAAAGAGGACAAAACATAAACAAAGTTAAATTATTGTTTAAAGAATAGAAGTAAAACACAACCACCACAGATAAATTAACATATGGGACCCTGATGGAAGGGCATTTTTACACAAACTTGTCTCATTCATTCATTTTGGACCATTCCAATCATATAATAAATTATTTCATCAAAAGTAAAATAAAGTTTATTTAATTTCTCCCCACTTGATAGGTCTAGCTAGGGTTTTCATTTCAACATATATCACTTTCAACCCACCTTTCTGATGTAAACCTTTTTAGATGAAAAACAAACATCAAAGCTCTTGGCATTCAACTCTTTTAATGGACTTCTTAGGCCTAAAGCAATACATATTCACCGCAAAAATACAAAGAAA
Source organism: Bursera palmeri (assembly GCA_026225775.1). Lineage (NCBI taxonomy): Eukaryota > Viridiplantae > Streptophyta > Magnoliopsida > Sapindales > Burseraceae > Bursera > Bursera palmeri. Next base: position 14,224 of record JANKKB010030038.1, on the reverse strand, counting down.
GTAGAAATGCACCAAGCCATCCACCACACAGGTGGCAAACTTGTGTTGAAGATGATGAACCAGGTTGTGTATCATGTCCAAAAATTGACCAAGATGTGATGGGGACTGCCCATCAGTAAATCCTTTAATGGTCAAACAAAATATTCATGATCATCAAGAACCTTAACGATAGATATTTATTCCAATCAACATCAAGAGAGTTGGGGATTTGTATCAAACACAATGGACATGCATGTAGCTAATTAATCATTCATTTATAATCAAATTAATCCACAAAAGTCAAATAACATGTTAAAATCAAGATGATGTAAGAAAGTGTAAGCCACCAGGCTCTTATATCCTCCAATTGTAATATAGAATTGCGGCGCAAAACAAGAGGACACCAGTGAAAATAATAATTCAGCTACTTTTCCATCTAATCTATGAATTGTCGGTACAAAAGAAATATTTATAAGTTGATTTAGATTTTATTTTCTAGGCATTACTATTCATTTCAACTAAGAAAACATTGGATAATATTAATATTCATGTTGTTAGTCACATATTATATGATCCAAATGCAAAGATATAATATATGCAAATCCTAATTACATTTAAGCCAGCTTCTTTAATGACGAAAAATTGTGACAAATGGATAGGTCAATATTCAATCTAGAATTCTAAGGTCTTATCTTGACAATGGACATCCAAATAAGGCCTTACCTACCATGCAATCAAATTACGACACGACTGAGAAAGAAAATCAAGTAAGCGTTTTGATAAATCACATGAAATAGACATATATTTGTCACCTGAGGCCTTCATTTCAGCCTTAACAATAGGCTTATAGATGATCTCATTTTCAAAAAGTGCTCAGCTTTACTTGGAAAGAAAGTGCTCTATGTCTAAATTGACATGCCTTGCCGGAGACCTTATCAGTAGGCCCTACATCTACATGTGAAACAAGCTTTGCATATATATGATTTCAGGATTTGTTATTTTAATATATCAATAATGTTATTAGATTAATAATAAGGATTGTATTAACTTATAATGACAACCCAATTATTTTTTATTAGACCGATGATAGATTATGTACTTATAACATAATGTGTATAGAGCTTGGTTGCATATAAATACCTGGCGTACAAAGCCTTCAAGATTGGAAAGCTTGCCCAAAGCAACAACCATTTGTTGCATACCATCAATGACAGGTCCACCAGCAATGGTTTCCACCAGAGACTGTTGAAGCTGCTCCAGGCCCTGGGAGAGAGCCTCTTCTGCCTGCTGTGAAGAGTGCTGGAGGCTATAAATACCCATCACTTGCTGTTCTGTTAATGGGTCTAATTGTGTTATTAACATCTGATTAAGAGAAATAAAAAACCATAGTAAGTTACATAGCAAATATTTTCCTAGAAAAATATGAAATGTTAATGCCAAGACAACATAATGAAGAAATATACCAAAATACCCTTATTACATTCAAATTTACATCCATTAAAGGTTAGCACAACAAGGCCATTAGCAGTAGTTCAAACCTTGATAAGCTCAGAGGGTTTAAAACCACCCATCCAGAGGAAACAACGCTCGGTTGCAGTTGTCCACATTCCGGAAGTAAGGTGCAACACATCAGCCTTTGCAGCTATACCCTTTAGCCGGAAAATTTCATCATAATGTGAAATGTATCCATCTACAATCATCCTAAGATCACCATCTGATAAATGTGCATTCAATCCGGTTCGGAGCTCCGACATGTGCCTGTGATCATCTTCTAACCATCTTGCATACTCCATGTCAAATATTGCAGCCCCTAAACAGACAATAGCAATATGACAACGATCATTAGAAAAAAGAATGACAATTATATTAACATGGTCTGGGTTTGGTACAACTTGGTCCAAAAAATTAATTAGAGTGACCAAGTGGCACTCTAATTTCAGTACATATTATAGTTATAATAGCTGTTGGACCACAAAAAATAAAGCACAGGACCGCATAAAATAAAGTACATTCTTTGATGAACATGTTAATTATTCAGCCAAAAGTGGAAAAGTTGGTATCATGTATCAAAAATGCACTGGTTAACCATGTAGAGTATCTTTTATGTTCAGAAAAAGCCAAATAATCTTAATAATTCAAAATATTACATTAACAAAAAAATGGGAATTTTTCTTAATCAATCTTCAGCCTAAGTATTTTTTAGCTTAAGAAATTATGGCATGGCTTTGACAGGAAAATTGGTCAAATCTAGAAAAAGTCAGACAATGGAAATCTAATGTGTGCCAAATTTGACTAAACATTTGAGACACATGGAAAAGAAACTGAAAAAAATCATATTAATTTTTGGGTCAATATTCAACCTGGGAAATCAGAAGCCAGGGACCAGTATTATTATACATTTGCTATCATTTTCTCAGAGGACAAATAAGTTTTGTTATCATCCAAGTTTTTGTAGACTTTTGTAGTCATCTTGTTTATTTCTCATAAATGGCTTCATAAATTACAGAGATTATAGCATACTACACCTATACAGTTGCATTGAAAACTTACCAGAGCTAATGTTTCCAGCTGTAGCACCACATCCTCCCAAGAACAGTCCCTATTAACAGTCCCAAGTCAGAGAAACCCAGAATCATAAATTAATCAATGATAAAAGAAAATATAACTTCTTTAAGATTATTTTATCTTTTAACAGTAGTAAAACCTGAGAGCGTGCTCTTTGAAGTTCTTGTTCTAACTGAGCCAGCTTTATCCTACTAGATTCTAGCTGCTGCACATAGGCCTGTTCATGAAGATACAAACAAAAATTATTACACATGCGCGTACACCTATGCATATATACATATAATACTCAGACATAACAAACAAAATTATTGAATTGGTTGAACTTGAAAATTTATCAAATACCTTTTTTCTTAGACGGCTCTTTCTTGCAGCTTCTCTGTTTTGAGCTAAACGTCTCAATGTCTGAAAGCAGTTAGCTCAATTATTTTAAGTCCAATCAGTGCAAAAAGTTAAAACTTGAAAAGAAAAAAAAATAGTGATACTTCTTACTTACCTTTGCATCATGCTGCCTATCTGAGGTTGAACCGGCACCCTTTCTCTGCAACATTGAGAACAAAATTATTTTGTTAGTGTTTATTCCCCTATGATTGTTAGGAGTTGGAACTAAGGATAATTATAGTTATGAAGAATTTACTTGTCAGCTTAAGAGCCTAGATATAGTATCGCTTGTAGTATTTTTAGAAACAAAAGGTAATGATTAGAGCTAGCTCAAGCATTGCAGATTTATGAGACTGATGTAGGTCTTTTGCTGTTGTGCAGGTAATTATGACAATGATACGAAAAGAAGAAGCCAAAAACTACATCATTAATTACCTCTGCCATTGGTTCGGTTGCGTTATGTGGGGATGGTTTCTAGTCCCAAAGCTGATTTTTAAGGCTAAAAGCAACGAGTTTATCTGGGAGTTATGGGGATTGAGTAAAGGAAGTTACTATTATAGTGAGAAACTGCAGTTAAAAAAACTGTAGAGATTCTCACTCCTTGTTTTCCAATGTGTACAACTCTCTCTCTCTCTTAGTGTCAGACATTCATCAGAAAATCCTTCAGAGATCAGAAAAACTATGCGTCCTCTGATTTTCTTTAGTGGGTTGTTGGGATTAGAGCTTTTGTAATTTTTTGAAGATATTCACAAGGTGAAAAAGGGAGAAGAAAGAAAACAAAACAGTAATAATAACAATAAAGATACCAACTTTTCCAGAGTTTTTGGGATATGGGCAAGGGCAACAAATGGAGAACTGGAAGATTTATTAATTATTGAGCATATTTCTAGTTTAAAGACCTTTTCTTGGAGCGGTTTTGCAGCTGATTGATTCTGTGGTGGCCCTGTTCTTGTAGTATCATTTGCCATCTCTACTTGCTGTTGAAGCTTCAGTTGCTTCTGTTCAAAAGCTTGATGATCTGATGAAGTTGCCTTTTTACTAATAGGAGATTCTGGCTCTAGCTGTGTTTCAGCCTTGCTTGAAAGAGTATTCAGTGCTGATCCTGAGTCTGTACTCTCCCCACCAGACCTTGAACTTCCCTGTATCAATTAATAAATCTCAAAAGAGTATCAAAGAATAATCCCAAGAATAATCAGAATTCAAAAATCATCTTAGTGAACTCATTTTTAAAATGAGAATTTCAGATTCCTCCGCCTTATGAAAGTGAAAAGAACACATTGAAATGTTGTTGTATTTTTTAAGCAATGTTTTGTTTATCAAGTTCTCCATATTGCCAAAAGGAAATGGTCAAACATAGATAAAGAAAGTTGAGAACCAACTCTTGGGGTTTGCTGGAACCTCATTGGCCAAGAAGGGAACATGTCCAGAGTAGCTGCGGGTCTGCCTGCAACCGTGAAAAAAGCTGCCAAGAATCACAAAAGCAAAATCTCAGAAGATCAACCAAAACAATAATAAAGACTTAAAAAGATTTTCAAAATACTCTTATAAAAGGGGAGGGGACCTAATCTCCCTTTCTTTTCTGCAGTTATGGAGTCAGTAAATCATATAATGAGACAGGTCAGGTTTCTAATTTTGTAGCCTCACACCATTCAAGTCTCTTGCCTCAGAATCATTACTCTATTGGAAATGGTAAGCCTTCGTACTGTACCCCTCTTTAGACATATGCAAAATTTTCATCTTTCTCTCTCTCTATATGCTTTTAGGCAGTTGGTTATGCTTATCAAACGTCACAAAAGAAGAGATGATATGATAATAGAGAGAGAAGCATACGTGCTTTTGCTTCATCATTTCTAATCTTAACACCTTGCAGCACAATTGCTTCTTCTAGCTCTCCAAAATCAAAAGCGGATCCTTCTTGATTACTGAGACAGAAGATTTCAATGATCCCATGTCAGTCCTGAACTCGACTTAATAGAAAAAATACCAAAACTAAACAACGAAAAGGAAATAGACAGAGCAGGATTTGCAAAACAAAGGAAACTCGTGTGGAAATCAATCTTGAATAATTTTCTACTGTTGAACTAACCAAAAAAAAAATAAAAAACTTGAAAGCTGAAGAGTACTGTGTATGGCATACATGAAACTGGTATGTGTATTCATTCCATGAAGAGCTGCATAAGGTACATGATGATGGTGATTCGAAGGACCTGAATCATGAGATAAACCGGTCTCTCCAATCCTTTGGCTCGCCATGCAAGACCCTATTTAGACCATTCTCATCTTTCTTGAAGAAGAAGCTGAAACAAAAAAAATATTGCAGAAAAAAAACCTGCAACAAGAAAAGAGAAAAAAGAAATGGTTTTTGATAGTAAGAATCAGAGGAATAAGAAAAAGTATGTTTTGAAAGAGTTGACAGTGTAGATTACCTCAGTTTGGTTTAAAATTCTGAGAGAGGAAGCTAGAAAAAACACAACTTGAGAGAGAGAAGAAGAAAAAAAATAGAGAGAAAGTCTCACACAAAACACTCTCACAAAGAGGGACAAAAAATCAAAGCTTTCTTGTCAAAGTATATATATCCAAGTAAGCAAATAAACGAGAGGGAGCAGTCTTTTTCTCAGCTATATATGAACCATCTCTCCTCCTGCTGGCAACTTTTGATCTTTCATGGATGTCTCTATCTCTTGCTTTCTCTCTTCACTACTACTTCTCTATGAAGAAACCTGTATAGTATTTGTATTGTTTAAAGAGTTTCGCTTTGCTTTTACTTATGAGACTTTGTGTAGTAAATATTTATCAGAATTTGAAACTCATTCAGTACAACAAACTCTTGTCCCTGCAGGCCTGTCTCAGGCCCTCTGGGTTGTGTCTTGTTTGGCCTTTGGAGAAAAGAAAAAACAAAAACTGAAAAATAGATATTGTAACAAAACAGAGGGTGGGGTCTTTGCCTTGCCAGGAACCCACTAGAATCACTGACTCCTACTCCACACTCTCTCTCTCCCTCCCTCTCTCTTGTAACCGCCTGTGCCTTCTCATTGGTCCTTTTAATGCAGATGCAGGTACTTATTACAGAAGAAAATATATAATAGTATAAATAACAATAAATTCAACATTGAATTTTAGATGAGACAAGGTTTTCTCTCTCTAAAGTTTAGCAAGTAAAAGAAGAAAAAATATAAATAAATAAAGAAAAAGGTCCTAAAGGCCAAAGGGTGCTGTTATATTGATCTTTTTAGACCCCCAAATAGGGATGGATAGACAGATAAAGAGTTTTCTTTTGACAACTAGGGCCATTGAGATAAAGAGAGAGATAAGAGTTGTTACATTTAAATTTTTATTTTCATTTTGGTTTTGGTTTTGGTTTTGTTTTTCTTTTAAGTTTTGTTCATACCATTTCAACCAAAACATTATAATAATAATCCACAAGCAAAACCCACTTGTATATTTAATCTTTGTTCTTGAGATGGATTTGTTTGGTATTATCCCCTTTGTTGATGGGTCAGCATCCATTCCCTGTCATCACCTAAAACCATGCCACATCAAGATTCCTTTCTATTAATAGAAATTTGTTTTTCTCAACTCTCACTCTAAAGCTTCATTTCCTTTTTTCATATCATTAACTTTAATTTCTTATCACCCTCTTCATTCCTTTTTTTTTAGATTACCTTTAGGGCACATATCATATGGCCCTAACCCACAATCTGCCCTTTAATTATACTCTCTGACCCAAAGCAACATCTATAACTTGTGGATAATTTTTCCATATCTTTCAATCTCATAATTAGATATAATAATATAAGCCAAATACCTCAATGAAAAGTTAGAAAGATGGTTAAGGACTTCATAATATATACACAATAAGTCCAGGAGCAGCATTATTGAAGGGAAATATACTTTATAGAATTTATAGTTAAATATACACATAAAGAGAAAGAGATCTAGAAAGAGAGTTTTAGGTAATGGTCCCATAATCTTGTTTATGAAGAGGTGGAAGCACATATATTTAATGTTGTGCTCATCTACTACTTTTGTAGGTAATATGCCCTCTCCCAATTATTCCTCTATGATGCCAATGATTGGCCTAAAAAAAAAAAGTGGGGTTTGGCTTAAATAGAGCAGCAGCAGTTCATGGATTAGGTAAATTTGTATTTTAATCTATTAGACTTTGGTTCCCAATGAACTTTACAACAACATGTTCTTCATATGCAACATTTTCTCTTCAGAAACAGAAGCTTTAGCTTTTAGATTATAGGTTTCTTCTGACTCTTGCTTGCATTCCTTCATACTGTAATTCTTTATTCATATTTATATATGGTTTCTTCCTTTACTTCTTTGCCCTGAGAAAGGTGATTGGTCTAGATCAAATCCTAGTATTAATTATGCCTCTCCAAGATTTTGTTCAATTAGATTATGTCAAGTCATTGCTTGTCATTTAAGCATGGAACTAAAACATACATTAATCAACCGTTTGATTAATATTATATGTTGGCTTAAACTAGACCAACCTGGCATTTTATTCTCTACTTGAATCATTATTGTAATGTCATATAATTATGTTATTGAATGGATAATATAATTAGTCAATTTCTAGCTATTGTTTTAAAATAATTCATAATTATATATATCAATTTAATGATTACTAAAGGTATGATTATGTTATTGATTCGAAAATTTTACTAACTTCTTATATTAACATTATTGTAATATTATATTATATTAAGGTCAAGATCATTCAACTTCAATTTTTGATCCGACATAAATTTATAGTCGTTCAATCACATAATCTAACGGTTAAGATTTAAAATTAAAAAATTATATATAACTATACCACCTGTCAATTTTCTAAACCATTGGATATATATAGTGATACCTTATTTGTTATTAATGATGTAACTACGATAATTATCAAAAGAATGAAAAATGTTATTGATCCTATAACTTAACTCACTTCTTATTGCAATTACGTATTGAATAATAGTTGATCAAAGTCTCCCCTGACTGCAAATATAGTAGGGATGGTGAAGAGAATTAAAGGGGTCATTAAGATCAATAATGCGCTTGACCTTCATCATTGAAACGAGGTTGGCAATGATTAGGAATGGACCCCAAATCATAAGAGAAATTATGAAGAACTAAATGTAATCAAATATAATCTCTAAAGCTCGAGCATGAACACATAAAATTTCTCAGTTGTTAGTTAAGTTAAACATGGATTGCACCTTTTGCTTCAAGTCAATCCACAAATTTGTCTTTTAATCCAATTTTATAGTCAAAATCTTCCAAATAAACTGCCAAATGGAAAGAATTGTGATGAGGATTCCCAAATCTTGTACTTGTCTGTGGTTTGTTAAATTTGTTTGTAGTTTGAATACTGGAATTTAGGTTTGCCCACCCCAAAATTGGTTGTTAAATTTGGTTGACAATTTTGAAAGCCAGCTATACAAGCTGAAGTAGGTACTGACTTTCAAGAGGAACATTCATGAACACAGTTCATCTTGTTTCTTGCTCACCCATTAACCATATATTATATCACTTGCTGCCTTTTATGGACGGTTTGAGGCAAAATTATGAACCGTTTCCCATATGCAAAACCATAAACTAAAATGTATTTTCATTTTGACATTTGATGCTTTAGTGGACTCTAATATTGTTGGAATCATTGTTTGAAAAGACCCTTTTAACATGTTCATTATTTTTTAATGAATTTTTGGAATTCGTGGAATCTGTCAATATCCTAATTGAAACTTTTGAAAAGGAGATTCCAAAAATAAAATAGAAGCAATATAGTCTATAATTCTACACCAATGCCGTGTGAAAAGGGAAATTAATTATATTGAGGGATACATAAAGCAAAGATACATTGGATGTATGACGATAAAAATTGGGATAATTCACACTTACCTACCTCTCCTCCTTTGTGAGGTATGAATAAGAAATACAACTTATCTTTCATAAAATTTGATAAAATTATACGTCCAAGACATAACAAATTCTCATAGTATCCTCCAAATATAATAAAGGGATAAAACTATAATATATTTTTTGATCAAGTACTAAGGATAATATATCTTCCAGAATTATAATGAGGATTAACTGGCTATTGCCTGTAGCTACGCCTTTAGATTTTTGGTTTTTTAGTTTAGTCAAATAGTGGAGAAAGAAACTGATGGGAGAACACAACAGAAGAATTTAGGATTAGTTGACAACCAAACAGTGGGCCATGCACGGCAGCCGAGGGCAATGCTATCTCTGATACTGATGTTTCTTTGGTTGCAACAGTAGATATAGCTTTGAGACGAGGAGGTCCAATTAATTAAAAAATGGAAAAACAAAATGCAAATAGCAAGGCAGGGAAGCTGTCAGAATTGTAAAAATGGTTAAACTATGGTACTGAAACACTTTTTCTGATATTGTTCCTGTACTTTTTGAACATAAAGAGAAGCATCTTTCTTTTAACGATGTCTGGGGCTTATGCTTCATAATCATACCCACGTACAACAAGGTCTTAATATGTTATTTGTTTTCTTTACATTAAGTGATTGCCTAATCACTTAAGTATTCTATAGAAATGGATGTCCAGATAGTTGAACATGTTTAATTGTCTGCTCCCTACTCAATAAGTTTACAAGTAGACTTCTACTACTATCCTATAGAATTGGATGTCCAGACAGTTGAAAATGAAATTTTCAAAAAACAGCCTGCAGCCAATGTACAAATTTGGAGAAACAAAGTCTAACTTCCTTACAAATTGGACCCTTTTAAAGAATATTCAGAAACCCTTGTATGTATATATATATGTTCACTAGTGAATGATATCTTACAAATCAAAAGGAATAGTACTGGCTTATAGTGCATAATAAGATATGAGATTCATGAGAAACCTAAGAAAATAAGGCCTGAGAGTGCATAAAATTTCATTTCTTCTTAATCCATCATCCCCGTCAAATTCTTATATGCCTCTCTCTTTATCATCTGTGGTGTAAAAACTATAGAGTCCTCTTACCTATCAATTTAAATCATTAGATCAAGTGATCAATCGACATGGTATTAAAAACAAATTGATCAAGTCATCTTGTGTTTCATATCCTCCCATTGCATGAAGTGATGAGAAGTTATACTTGTGATGGACTTGTGACACAACCCACCCACATTTTGTAACTTAAATACTATTGTTAAACCAATATCTATAACTTAAATTTTTAGATCAACTAGTTACCTAACAGTCTGGACAGGCTTACAAAGCATATAGAAAGAAATTCCCATTATGTGATATCTTCATCTCGGTGCAACAAAATGTGAGAGCTTCTCCAACATCAAGGGAGAATAAACTACCAGGAATGAAAAAAATGAAACTGGATTTAGACCATCAGGCATTCTATATCTAGGTCATCTTTTATCATAAGTATGTGATAATCGAAAGCAATGGAGGATTGCAATGATAAGATATGTATTGCCTCCAGGAGCTAAATTTAGAAGAAAAAAATTATCATTGTTCACAATCTTTTTTATCAACAAAAGGAACCGGAGTGTGCAACAATTTGACTAAAAACAGAAAAAGTGATGGATTTAAAGGAAGAATCTACTATTCCAAAACCAGAAGGTCATTAGAACCACTAAAGTTACCTCAAAGCTAAAAAAGCAACAACTTACTTACGCATGTATAGGTTGATCTCAAGATCCACAAAGCATTTGTAAAATGTGAAGGGCAGGCTGGGGAGGGCTTTAACCATTAAACAAAGCCTTAAACAGCAATAACAATACTTGATATTTGAATTACGAGAAAGACAGAGGTAAGTCATCAATATTATACAAATTGATAAAATAGAATTAACCAGTGTGAACCTGTGCGTAATAACCTTTTTAACAGATACATAATTGCAATTGCAATTGCAAAATGTGGTGGCTACGTTAAATTTCTTGCGTATGAAGCCAAACAGTTCCAATATTGCATATATTTTTATGCACAAAAATAATTCTAATGTGTATACATAAACGAACTAGGAGTTGGATTGTGTCATTAAAATCTGGAAGCCTCACCAGGAAAACAGTTTACTAGACAAAAAATCATTGGAAGAAGAAAACTGTACCTGATGGCTTCAGATGGCCGTATTCCATGTCTTTGACAGGTGAGTATCTATTTTTAGCCTCCGCCGTGAATCAATGGTTCTCAAAAACAATTAAGGGAATGACGTAGAAGAAACCCTAGCTGTTCTGGCAAATAAATATTAAATTTTTGAGTAGCAACTCATTGGGCCAAAGTGGTAGAATTAATATCAATTTCAAACATAATCTATTGACCAATGAAAGTTGAGGGATGCAAAGGAAAAAAAAAATTGGAAATTGAAGACAGAACAGGTACCTAAGTTCATACTAGTAAATTAGGTGGAGATCTTGAGCTAAGGCACACTTCAACTTGGAATAAGCATCAAGACCTGGACTCATTTGAGTTTCATATCTTCCCTTATGGAATTTTTAAAAATTTAGCAAGTACTTCACCATTTCCTTCACATTCATCTCATGACTAAACTACACTTTTCAGCGAAGAGACAAGACCAGAAGGAAAAGTTTTAATGTTGTTCATAGGTTGGGAGGTGGAGCCAAGCCTTCAGGACATGACTTCAAACTGTTGGTAAGATTAGCTGGCTTCCTAGCTTGAGAGAATGCCGCAACACAATAATGTGGGAATTAAGACCAAAGAAAAAGAAAACACGCATGTGCACTTTGTGCCATTGTCGAAGATTCAACACCCCTTTAATGATATTGGCCAAAAGAGGTATAAGGTCCCTTAGATTATGAACTAAATGAGGCTTAATTTGTGAAAGTCTATGGCACATAAAATATTAAGCATGATATACAATAAAATCCCACAAGATATTTTGCTAACTTTTTCTTTCTATCAAACCTTCGAGCTATGAATTAACTAACCATTTCATTCATATATTAGTATACCAATCAAAATTTCTGGTGTAAGCTTCTCAAGTACTTCCAGGGTTACAAATATACTACAAATTTTCAGTATTGCTAAATGGAGTTGAACAGCACACCATCTCAGCGCAAAGTATATTCCATTAATATAAACCATGAACACAGAAGAATAGACATCCAGTCCAATTTTCTAATCTTTCCTAATATGGCAAGTATAAATCCACAGTAAAAAATTGAAGCACGATAACCAGAATTGTCAGATGTCAGCAAACTATAATTCATTTTCTCTTTCAGCAGAAACATATTCTAGTCCCCGAAAAATATTCATCTTCTTCTTTTAACGCAGTCTCCCTGTTTTCATCAGTTGATCAACCTGGTCGGAAAGGACTGCTCGTCTTGGTGATGTTATGCACTCCTGGCACAACTAACAGGAAGCGAACTCCAAGAAGACCCAAAATAAAGGATTTCGACATCATGTAAAAATATGACACTGCAAGGACACCGTGAAGATGGCCAAATGCAGAGTTCAGCTAACAGAATCAGAATCCTAAAAGAAATTCTTTGTAGACACCACAAGTTACTCAGACATGAAAACTGATGAAATATTAGGCTACTAGGATGTCCCACAAAGAATATAAATCACTATAAATTAGAAACAGACAGAAAATCAAGAAGAATTCCAAAAACTCCAAAGAAGAATGATGTTCATTCACATTCATTCTAAGTACTAACGTCATAAACTTACAGGTTAATGTTTCTGATACTGCCAGAAGACTGTATGCCAATCATGATTCTAACAAAAATTAGCCAAAAATGCAGTTATCTAGGATTATTATAGATCCTATTGTCCCAAGAAATTTCTAAACGAATAGCTATAGCTTCCTGATGCAGCAGCATGGAGTTTAATTACTTTAAATTTAGTTCTAATAGTTTTAGGAAATAAAAGGACTTGATTGTCCTCTGTTAGGCTATTAGGATTTCTTTCCTAATCTGGAAATTAGTTTCAGCATGGGGATTTCTTTCCTAATCTGGAAATTAGTTCCAGCATATGGGTTTTCTTTTTTCTTATTTCCTAGTTAGTAAGGATACCAGTCCTAATAGGGGAAGGTTTCCTAGTTCAGTTGTTGTTTAAGCCTCTTTATCAAGGGGTCATGGGCATCAATAAAAGGCAGAGAGAGATTTATTCAGTCAATTGAGAACGTTTAGTTCTTGTTCCAAGGTTAGTGCGAGGGTAACAAACCTAGAATTTGGTGCGACTAGCCAAATTCTAAGGGGCTGTGCGACTATCAGTCCTAATCCTATTTCTCATAATTGATTTCTGAGACCTTCAGCCTCTGAAGTCAACAATTCAAACCCAAACACAAGCCTAAATTCGTTCCTAACCTGCCTATAACCCTACAGCCCTCATACAACCCTTTTAACGTCCTGCTCAAGTCCTAAAAACTTAGTCAGCAGTCAGCAGCCAGCAATTCAGGAAAAATCTTTTTTTTTTTTTTTTCTGGATTACCTGCATCACTTCCTTGAGTCCAACAATATATATATATAACAGTTACCCAAAAAAATGTATGAATTATATAATAATTAGCCCCCATAACCAGCCCAGCTCCCCAATGTATGCATTTTCTTCTCCCTCTCTACAACACTGGAGAATAAATATTTATCATCCATGTTCTATTTCAGTTATTGGATTTCAATACTTTTCTAACCAAAAGAATCAGAATAATTTTGATTGTGCAGTCTTTCTACATACCCCTTGAAACAAAGAATTCACAACCAACTCCCACTTCAAATTCTTGCTTCAAAGTGTTTCTCTCCTTAACGATCAAAACTACCTTGCGAAGAATATCAAGCTTCTAATTTTTAATCTCAAGTCACTCTCTTTATTGACTCTGCAATTTTATTAAAGATAGCATGGTTCTCTACCTCAAGATCTAAGGCATCACAAATTCCAAAGAATTAGTCTTTTCTTTTTTCAGTTTTATACAAAATGTGCATCTTAAGGTATAAACCTCATTATGTCCCCCATGCAGTATGTATCTTTTCTCTTTACATAAGCAAAATTATCTTGTACCGTCAAGGTTTCCTTATATAGATTTTCTCAATACTTACAAGACGAATTATACCTTAAAAAAATTGACTTAGCTTCCTGTGACATGAAAACACTGAGAATATAACTTCTATCAAAAAGAATATTAATGTCAACTCAAGATCTAAGGCATCATCTATGATGACAAAACTCCTTAAAGACAAAGAAAGAGGGAACAAAATTATCAAACAAACAAAAGCAAATATGTCTGTGTGTCAGAGAAACAGAGCACCATCATTTTCAGTATTGGATAAGAGAAAGAAGCTTTCACATAGCAATTTAGTGAAACAACAT
>JANKKB010030037.1:0-41672 GCA_026225775.1 Bursera palmeri | reverse complement strand
ACACTTTGACAGATTCGGTGTGCAAGTTGTTCTAAAAGTGGTTACAAGTGATAAGAGTGGTTGGGTGGTAATAAATGAATTTTTATGGAAATACCTTGAATGCCCTCTCTCATTTGCCTATAAAAAGAGACCATTGGTTCATTGCAAATGTACAATTCGTTTTTAGAGTTTTTAGCTTCATTTGTTGTGTATTTTGTAGTTATAATATATCTTTCTAAATTTTTAGTTAAGACTAGAAGTGAAACACTAATTTATTTGTAGTTTTATTCTTGATCCTACTTTTGTTCTTTAATGTATTTCCTTTCAATCCTTTGAATAAATGTTTTCTTGAAAGTTGGTTTGGTTTGTCGGCACTTTGAATACTTGAAAATTTCTTTTACAAATCAAGTATATGTTTCTTGAAATGTTGTCGATTTGTTGAAAGGTAATTCTTTTATTTCATATTTTCGTGAACTAAAACATTTTTATCTTCCAATTGATTTTACTCCTTAGTTAATTTCAATTGATTAATAAAAAGGATCAAGAATATTTTTTACAATTTCAATGAGTGTGGATCTCCGATGCCTTAATGTCTTTTACTTGAATTAATTTTGTTTGGTAATTTCATCTCTAAAATCAACCAACATTCCATTTACATTTCCTTTGCTCTTGGATTTTGAACATTGAAATAAAGACTACTTCATCTTAATAAAAATCTCCCTGTAGATACGATATTTGAACTCACCGAGGACTATAATTAAGACTACCTACACTTGGGTAACACTTTCTAAGTTGTAGTAGAAAATTTCATTTGACCTCTCCCTCACCTTTTTCTCAAAATCAAGACACCCCTTCCCTCTTCAAAATATTGTTGACATCCCCTGCCTTTATGAAAATCAAAATGTTTGATCTAACAGTTAACTTGGTCAAAAATAATTGGGACCTCCCTCACTGTTAGAGAATCTAACATAGATTTTTTAATAAAAAAAGAGGTGATCAAAATTTCAAAGTTAGAGGGAATATCTTTGGTTTAAGAAAAATGTCAAGGGAGGTTAGCAACATTTATCCTTATTTAATTGCCGTCACAATTCCAATAACATCAGCAACAGTGGATTATTAACCTCGTCGTGCGATTACACAAATCAACTTAAACTCCTTTGTTAAGTTTATTTACCTAATTCTTCATCTGGACCCATTTCAGTATGCATTCCACATCCGCATCACAATTTTGAAAGGAAGTTCTTTGCACCACACCCTTCACTTCCAATCTTAAGTAAAAGGCATTAACTTTTGAACTTAACTAATCAGTGGCCACAATGGAGATTATTTGCCGTCACGATTCCAATAACATCAGCAGCAGTGAATTATTAACCTACGTTGTGCCATTACACAAATCAACTTAAACTCCTTTGTTAAGTTTATTTACCTAATTCTTCATCTGGGCCCATTTCAGTATGCATTCCACATCCGCATCACGATTTGAAAGGAAGTTCTTTGCACCATACCCTTCACTTCCAGTCTTAAGTAAAAGGCATTAACTTTTGAACTTAACTAATCAGTGGCCACAATGGAGATCAAAGATAATACTAAAAATTGAGCTTTAGGTTGTAACAACAAAATGATAAAGGACAAGAACTAGAAGAAGAAAATGACTCTCAAACAGCCAAAATAAATACTCTCAAATTCTCATTAATCAACTCTTGCAAATCTTAAAGCAAGTCCATGGAATTTACTATCCTAATTATGAAAAGAACTCTAAAATTTAGAGGATTTGGAATCTTTAACAATAAAACTTATCTATTAATCAAGATCGAAATTAATCAGCCTATACTTCAAATAAAACTTATCAAATAAAAGACAATCAAATGCCTCCACGGTAATAAACATAGTTAAAACAATAGCAGCATATAAACATCTTTTATAACTAACGAGAAACTCTCTTAAACCAAAAGGTTAATTTCAGTCATGCAAGATCAATCACCTCCATCTTACTTTCATACCTAAACTTCTTCAAAATAACCATTGTACTCCTATCTAAACTTCTAAAACAATTAAGTAAATAAGTTCTTTCTCTCAAATATATTCTCATGACAGAAATTTGTTCTTCATTAATAATCAACTAAAGTAGACATTATGTGTCTGAACCATGTTCATAAAGATGTTAACACCACAAAAATGTATTGTTTCTACCTACTGATGGAGACAGAGTTCATCTGTACAAAGTTTTCCTGCTAATTGGTCTCCACTAGATGAGAAGATGGGATTCAAACAAGAACAGATAAAGAAAATTGAAAAACCCTAGTTGATTGCTCCATCTACTTATCTCTTTAATAACTATTTAAGGATGAAATATTAAGTATAACTGCTACGTCACTAATTTTGTATGTCCCAAATTCAACACAAAGTGGCAATGGTTTAGGATAAACTAGGCAATAAATCCTTACCCAATAATGAGAAAGTACAAAAAATTTTCCAGTTTAAAGAATTAATTAGTAAAGCACCTTGCATACTCCTGCAAAAGATGAAGAAAAATTTCAACTTCTAGGTCTTCAGTTGACAATTTGCTTGAGCAAGGAACGTTTAACTTTTTCCTCACAGCAAGCAAGACATTTCTATATGAAGGCCTCCAACCCCTATAATGTAGGCAAGTGAAATTAATCAGAAAGAATTCTCTACTGATATCATAAAAAGCCAAAGCTAATTTAGTTAATCTATCATTAAAATCAAAACTAAAAATTATACTGCACGCAATCCCGCTCAGGAAAGTTTCCAGCGAAAATTTAATCATCATAAACTCAGAAAAAAACCAATTTCTAGCTTAAGAAAATTATACAACTGTGATTGACAAACAATTCAACAACCTCAAGGTAGAGCGGGCATCAGCTGCAAGGAATAAGAATCGCGACTCAAGAGTAGCTATGAAATCCTCTCGAAGTTCAAGGTCTTCTCCGATCATGACATAGTCCACATCAGCTTTATTTGATAATGATTTTATCAGAGGACTGAAGTAGCTGAAGATTGACATACTCCCACACCAATGACGGATAAGTATCATGAAACTTCAAACTACTAAATTTCTATAATTTAGTTAGAAACATAAATCACCTAGGGCCAAAAAGGATTCTTTCAAGCTCGTACAACTCAGAGTCTGTGGCCAGTTCAAGCACTGACCGAAGCTCGGGATCAAATGCATCTGAAAATAGACATCAAATTCCAAAATGTAAAAACTGATATATTGAAAAACTTACCCATTTAATTCACTTATAAAAAAATAAAATGATATATGATAAATAATAAATAATAAAAAATCTTTACCTCTGCTTGATATAGCAACATGACTACAAGCCACTGCAGCAAAAGCATTTCTACTTCGGGGCAAGCCCAAACTCTGTAGAAAAAAATATAAAAATAAATAAATAAACAATAATAACAATAATAATAACTTTACAGGCGCGTTTGGTATTGTTTTAAATTTTTTCTTTGAAAAAAAGAAAAAACAAAAGGAATTTGAAAATGGAAACTAAAGCGTCATATGTGTATATGAATAATTTAATTTTCCAAATAATATTGTCAAACGATGATAAAATAAAATAAAAGGAAAAAAAAAGTTACATATTTTAAATTCAATTGCCCCGTGCGGGACCAAACGGCAGCATAGTTAGCGGCACTCGCCTCGTTTGGCTAGCATTTCTCAGTTTCTTGTTAACAAATTACACCAGAACAAAATAATGAATAATAAAAACAAAATGCAACCGTGAGAATAAGAGAGCGAGAGAGGTGCTCACTCGGGAAGTGAGTCTGATCTTGGTGATGAAGGAGAATTGAGAAGGGAAGGATAGCCGAAGAGCGGCATCGAGAGCTAAGGCAGATGCGGTAACGGCACTAACGGAGATAACAGTAGCCATTGTCAGCTCACTTCAGTTGAGTGGAGTTGAGTTGGGGGACACTCGCAAGTTTTTCATTCCTACCGGAACTGCAAGTACGATAACCAATAAAATGCTTTTGTGGAATTTCTTTTCTTTCTTCGGCTAAAGAGACGTTCAGTCCAGAAATTTGGGATGCTAACTGCACAGTGCTGACTAGTTCTTGACTTGGGCCCCTTTTCTAATTCTTTGAGAGTTTTACTAAATAACCGTAACCATTTTCTTAAGACACCCATTTGTTTGGGCTACATCCAACTCGAAAGTCTATTTTCACTCATTGCAATTAAAAACTAAAAGGATAAAGAAAAACACCAGAAAGTACTTGTAAGTCATTTTATTTCTTATTAATGTTATATAAATTTTTTTATTTAATTTTTAAATTACTCAAATAGTTGTAAAATATTATAGGAATAACTTATGCATATATTTTTTGTTACTTAAAAATAAAAAATAAAAACTCCAGAAAACATGTTTTCGTTAGTACCATTTTCAAATAAGAATACTGAAAAAAAAATATTGTTTTTTGATTATTGAATATATAGAATTCGATTCCCTGTTTTCATTTTAAATCAAATCTAAAAAAAAAAAAAACAAATTTTCACGAGAACCACGATGCCTTAACATGTTTATCTCACCTAACTCTGCACATGGATTTCATTATTATACAAGAACAATTTTTGCATTTGTATTTTAATTAGTAACAATAAATCTATAACCTAACTCATACATCAATAACCAAATAAACCTATAACCTAATTCATACATCAATAACCAATTTTTATAACTTAGGTGACAAAAACCCACTAAGTGAATTAAAATAAAAAATAAAAAAATAAAATTTTCAATAAATAAAATGATAACTATCCATCCAATACTATCGTGTCAGGTTATCCGTATTTAGTTGGAAAAGTTACTTATAAATATAGAATAATTTTTGTAGATTAATTTGCAACAATAGATAACATGTAAAATGTTGCCATTCTATACCACAAATAATAGGTTCTATTCTTGTAATATGTAGTCACAAGCCAATCCCTACACAAATTATAACAATCAGATGGGCCAAAAAGAAAATAAAAAAATATTGTTTTGCAAAGTCAGAATAGAAGTAATTAATGATACAAACTTTTTCCCCATTTAACCATCCAAAGTGTAATCTAACATTTCCAGAAGCAAGAATCAGAATGAACCCTGCCTCTACTTTCGATACAAGGGCCTAAAAATTACTTTGGAAAACACCTCTACTGTTGGCCTGTGAAACGAGAAGCATGAACAAAGGAGATGATTTTTTATCAACCAAAACTACCTACTCACACTTGATGGACCTATATATGTGACGAACAAAAAGCAATGCTGCACGGAAGCCGACAGTTCCTAGCATAAGGAAGAAACCATAGCAGACACAAGCCATGTACCCAAAGAAGAACGAGGTTTGCATGAACCCAGACATATCCGAGCGTGCAAAGTAGTAATACAGGCAATAGGCATAGATAAATAGACCAGTTGATCCACCGCAGAGGAAAGATCTGTCACAAATATCACAAGTAGAAATCAGTCCTGGAATCGGTGTAATACAAGAGTCCAGAGAAATTTCGTAGCTCCATGCAGAGAACGAAATCGTAATATCATCTTTTCCAGATCAATAAATTCTGTAAGGGACTTCCGTAAGCAGTAAAAGCTAGCAATTGATTCACATATTTATGACTCAGAAACACTGACCAAAGAATTATTCAAAAACTAAATGCACCCCAGATATCTTGTTACCTCAAGCCTAAAGAACAAAAACTTCATTTTTCTTCTTATTTTGCTGCTAAATTTTGAAAAATAATCACAAATCATAGAGACTGCATTCCAAGTTCTCCTACCACTTTCATAAATAACTGAAAAAGCTAAATGTGCAATCATGTAAAAGAATTACCAAAAAAAATAAAAAGAGTATATCACTAAAACTGCTACATCGGAGCAATAGATTAAAGCACCTTGTTAACAGATAGATTAAGATATTAAGAAAGGTTAGTATTTAACACTGTACACATCAATAAGGACCCAGGAACAAAAAACAAATAAACAAATAAGTAGAAATAAAAAATAACCAAATCAAACACATAACCATTGTCACATACCTCCACCACCACTCGTGGTCCTCAGCTGCTAGTTGGAAGTAGGTCAATGCAATAGTAATGAATGCAGTGACTATCAGGAGAATAATAAAGACAATAAACAAGATGCTGTATATGGTGTAAATCCTGTGACCCCACACACTGGCAAAGATATAGTAAAGTTCGATGTAGATAGCACTGAAAGGCAGAAACCCTGCCATTGCCATCTGAGGAATTGCCCCTCTGTACCATGGCAGTGGTGGAATCTCTCTGGGATACTTTGTGGTACGACAAGGAGCTTGGAATTCAGCCTTGCTATTTTTCCCCGCAATCCCACCCAACACAAGCAAAGGTGATGTAACAAGTGTCCATATAAGAACTATCACCACTATTGTTCCAAATGGAAGAGCAGCCGTAGCAGTGTAAGCAATGGCAACAGTATTTAGGAAGCAAAACATTAGAAACAGTGGTCCACAGAAGAGGCATCCCGTCAACAATAGATTTCTAACCTGTCAAGCCAGAAAATTAACATAGTAGATTAATCAATGTAACCTATGTCAGTTAAACCCAAATCCAAGCAAACAAGGTTCACAAGCAAATACCCAGTTTGTTCCTTCCAACTGACAATAAAAGGAGGCAGACGTATAGCCTGCAATTCCCGACGTGAGTGCATATATGACAACCAATGCAGTAAAAAGAGCCCCTCTGTTGTATGGATAAAATACACCAACTAGTGCCAGAAGGAATATGAACACAGTCCTGCAATGCACGCATTAATACACCTCAAAAACTTGTTTAATAAAATAATAACAAAGATAATAAACTACCTAAATAACAAGATTTGTTAATTCAAACAAAACCAAATAAGAAAATTACTTACAGAGTAAATAGTTGGCTACCAGAACCTAGTGAAGCTGCAAATAGGGACTTGTACTTGGGGTATCTGAAAACATCTCCATGAATGTATTTCCATCCAGTCTCTTCCTGGTCTTCTGCTGATTCTTCATCATGGGCATATCTTTTAAAGTGTAACATATACAAAATTTAACAACGAATGAGTCAAAGCAAATCCAAAAACTCCACCGAAGTATACATTTGTATCAGTAATCTGAGATAATGAATATAAAAATGGTTCTTACTTGACAAAGTCATTCTTGAGGACTCGCATGAGAATTGTGGCAAGAAACCCAGTTAGTAGAAGAACTGTCACACATGAATTTATAATAGAAAACCAATGGATCTCCAAATGATGAGGCAATGACGATGATTGAGAGTACTTGTCCATCCTCTTCTCAAACGGAATGTTTGTTTCCTTCCATTTCACAGTGTATAAAAATTCTACTTCAACTTCCTGGTCCTCAGTTAGATCAGCAAGGGAATTTGGATCAGTGCGGACATTGATTTCAATAACACGATCCTTGTTGTAAGCTATATCAAAGTGAATGTGCTTGAAAAGGTAATATTTATACTCGCTGGGGTCTTTCCCATCCTTGTCGACCTTCCCTATAAAGCCCCAAATGGGTAAGTCATCATAGTACATCTGAAAGTAGTAATCCTTCTTGACAGCAGCTCGGAACTGGGCCACTTCTTCTTTTGTGAGTCTCTTCTTGCAAACAAGCTCAGAATCTTTATCACGTAAGAAGTCAAGCTGATAGGGAGCACTGACTAAACGATCCCCATTCAATACTTCACCAAGAGCTTCCTTCTTCTCTTTGAAATGATCTGAAAAAATCATGGTAAAACATAATTTTCACCTAAAACATCTCAAACATACAGAGAAGGAAAACCCTAGAGAACTAGTTGCAAACCTGGGGCGCAGTAAGGTAGATCGAAATATCGGTATGTTTCACTGCAGCCAAAATTAAAAAAAAAAAAAAAAAAAAAAAAAAAAAAAAGNAAAAAAAAAAAAAAAAAAAAAAAAAAAAACAAACCAATTATACTTCACCTAAAAAAGAAAAAGTAAAAGGATCATACTATGTTATTGAGATCAAAATCCTAGTATCAACATTTCCCCTTATCTTGGTAATATTGCAAAATTATACTTCTAAAGTGTTACCGACATTCATGTTACTGGTATCACGTTGCACGCTAAAAGTACCGAAACCCAGTAACGTTACCGGAGCTAATCACTAAATTTTCCGATTCATTTCCTGTCTAACAAGCTAAAACAATGAAAAAGTAAAAAATTGTTCAACATGCATGGTTGGTAAATCAAATCTCCACGATTTCGTCAGGAGATCTGGCTCTAACGTCGAAGAAATTACTCAAATCAATCCCACATTGTTTCTACATCAGCAACCAAGCAGACAATTCAATATTTAACAAAACCAAATCGACACAAAATTCACCAAATAGCCATCTACCAAACGAGACAATAACGAATACAACATCAGATCCAGTAAGAACTGAAGCAAATCAGGGTGAGTCAGTCGCATTATACCTTGGATTGTGAAAGGGGCCGACCTTGTTGGCGTACAAAGGGACTTGATCTCCTTCCTTGTACCTGTGATCCGATGCATCCGCCCGCACCTGATCCAGTCCGAAAGTCATCACCGCCGTGACGATGACCAGCACCGCCATCACCGTTCTCTCCATTTTTCCCTCTCAAGCCAAACACAGAGACGAGACTGGACCACTCTAAAGCTTCGAGATAAGACTCAAGAAACTCTCAGTTATAAAATCGTAATTTGGTCTCTTTTTATCGGGGAAGAGACGACACCGTTTTCTATAAATTCTTTTGTTCTGATTGAGATGTGATGCCCATTCAGATTTTTGATGTTTCACCAAATTTTTTTTATTTAAAAATAAATAACATTATTTCTCACACCTTGAGGTTTTGTTTAATTACACGTAGACTCAAAGGTTTGCAAAACCAAAATTTGATCATTTTTATTAAGTTTAGTCTTAGGATGCTAAAACCTTATTTTAACACCTCGAAATTGTATAATGTCTTTGAAAGATTATTTATTTTCATAGAAAATCTATGATATATCCATAATTTGTCGTGGATTGACGAGTAAATTTTACTTCCTTAATAATTTAAGTTTAAATTAATTTTGTTTTAAAACTTAAAATACAAAGAAAATAAAAATAATATTTTAAAAATACAATTTCCACAAAACGCAAGACGATAGCCCAAACAGAATGGTCGTCCATGCCAATCTTATTGATAATAACAAATATTTAAACGAGAACTTTAAAGGTTGAAGAGGAGAAAGATTTCATATGATTAACGATTGCACATAGATTAGTTGATTATAAGAGACGGAGGAAGTCATTCTCATAGCATGTATCATTCGAGCTTTGAAAAGGAATTGAGTTAAATTTTTTGAATTAAAACATGTATCATGTCATTACATTAGCATGATACAATAGATATAGTCTAGATTTTCTCATAGTTACATCTTGAGAATTAATTTAACGCTAGGGGCATAACTAAGGGATAGATGGATTGGGCTACAATGCAACCAAGTTTTTAAAAAATTAATAAATTTAAATATAAAAAAATCATTATATTTTAAGAAAGTTGATCACATAGCTAGCCAAGTTTGGGAAAAACAAAAAATTTATATAAAAATAAATTATAAATTTTATAGTACAATTTTAGAAGTATAATTATATGAGTATTTTTTTTCTTTATATTATTTTGTTATAAAATTGCAATTTTATATGTAAATTTACACATATTTTAAAGTGTTGAACTATAATGTTAAATATAAGGGTTAAAATGTTTAGTTTCTAAAACATTGAGATCTAACGGAATTAATTCAAACAGTATGGGTTTTTGTAGAATTTCTAAAATAAAATGACTTGAGACGTGATTAATGTGGAGGAAATTGAGGAAGTATGGAGATCCGGTGGGTTAGTAGTCAACGCGTTGGGATATTCAATTCACAACCTTCTTCTAGTCCAGATCTAAAGCTACCCCGATAGGATTTTGATTTTGATTCGAGAAGTTGACACGACGTCGTTGTAGTTAATAAATTATAAATGTTAGTTACAAAAAAGTTAATTACGGCAATCCGAAGGTCGTTTCAACAAAATTGAATGACACTCCTAGATTGATTTTATCGTCTCAACTACTTTCACAAGTTTTTGTTGAATCTTGACCCATAAAATAACATGACATGCAAAGATGGTGCATGAGAATGAATGTTCTGATATAAATTTTTAATGTAAAATTAGAAACAAATATTTAACCACTAATTCATATAATCATTTTGACACAAAATTTTTAATATAAAACTACATATAAATGTCTAGCTATTTATTCACATAATTCAATAATTAAGATAATTAATGAGTTTATACCATTAAATATAATTTAATTCGTTTATCTTACTAATTATCAAACGAATAGATTTCAATTCAGAGGACGACGATCCGCTTAATTTGATGGTAATTTGGTCATCGTCATTGATGTTTTATTTGATTTTTTTTTTAGCAATATTGTCGATTATTTTTCTTTAATTTTTACAATATTATATAGATCAAACAATTTTAAGTCGATTGATGCTCATTGCGTCCTCTTTGATGAAGATTGTTCAATTATAAGTGACCAAAAATAATATGGGGGAAAATTATAAAAAAAAAAAAACCCAAACTATGGGAATTTGTTGAATGATAATCCATGTACTACAAATTTAGATATCTTGATTATGTCAAACAGATTAACGCATATTTTTCTTTGTTATCAATATCTAACATTCAAAAGCTAACACTTTTTTTTCTATGTTCAACAATCGTATTTTGAAAATATCTATGAGTTGTCAAGCTTTAAAGACTGGCAATAAAAAAGGCTATATGAAACTATCATATTAAGATTAAGATCATGATGTCTAAATTTTTAAACTTAATATATTTTCCAACACATCCCATTAGTTAGGATCCATTTTTGTAATTCTTTCAGTGATTTAAAAAATCCCAAATATAATCCTTTTAACGTAAATGAAGTGAAGAAATGAAAGTTTACTCTAAACATATTTTTAAAATAAAAAAAATTATTGAAAGGGTAAAACAAATTTTAGATCAAGGTTAATAAATTGAAAGCACTATTCTTTTAGAATGATAGAGTAAATATTATTTGACCAACCCACCTACTAAATAACTTGCCTTTTAGAAAATCCTTATTTGGTATTGAGAAGAAGAGAGACTTTTAGGCAGAAATCAGGCTAGACTAGACATTAATTGGGCAAAGGAAAGCCGAGATTCATCAATTTAAGTTGACCCCCAAATCTTTTTTTTTTTTTTTTTTTTTTCTATTGCTTATAAATAAATTAAACAATATGAGAGATTAGGCAATAGTAAAATTAGATGAAGCAGTGTTTTTACCCTCCCCGTGCTGCTCTCTTCAAGTCTGATTGGTGAATCCGAGAATCTCTAATCCCACCACACACATCACAAATAATAGGTTTTGTTAAGGGTAGGACTCATTTTTTAATTCAACTTGACTTTTACCAGAAGTAGGAATGAAAAAAATGAATAAAAATAAAATAAAATTAGTATAATAAATAGGAGCCATACTCATATTATGAGTAGATAATCTCGATCTTGATTTATAAATATAAGGATTGAGAATTAAATTTAATATGAGAGCGAGATTAGACATAAGAGAAATATATTGTTATAGAAATATGGGAAGAGTCATGAAAGAGATGTCGACAACATCGAGATTGAACATGTGAAATAAGAAATAATTTCTTGTATATTTATGATTTAGTGGATTTATCTTCTTATCCATGAATATAGAAAATTGATATCGAATCATGTTAAATATGATATTGCTTTCTGTTAGTTTAGTTATTTAGGTTGTTTTAAACTTTAATCAGTATTATCAACCTAAGATTTTGAACAGGTTTGTTAACACAATGTTTTTTCAAATACTTCTTTGCCGATAATTAGCTAACATATTATAAGAGGTCATAATGAGAAGGAAATAACAAAAAACAAAATTTGAGAAACTATTTTAAATTTTAGCCAAATCTAACTTTTTTTATTGCTTAATCAGTTTATGTTATATTTTTTATTTATATCGTAATGTACATAAAAAAGTGTCAAACAATCCAACAAATCTATTTGATAAATTAGCATATTACTTAATTAATAAAAAAATTAAGATTTAATTAAAATTCAAAAACATTTCCAATTTCATTATTTTTTTAATAAAATAAAAATATTATCTAGTTAGTGGATTGAAAAAAGTAATAATTAAATACATTGATACATGATAAAATATGAGTAATGGAGAGTATCACCTATTACTTTTTTATAAATAGGTTTGTACTAAGAAACAATTGGGCCGTTTCACCTATTACAGTGTTACGTTTGTGCATACTTGGGCCGGGTCGAGCATAACAACAATTGGGTCCAAGTCTACATTTGAGATTGAGTTATTCATAATTTTTGTATCAGAAACTAAAAAACATAAAATTTATATTAATAATCTTCAAAATATAAAAATCATAAAATTTACATAAAATATAGTAAAAATTTACTGATACTCCTAAAATATATATGCGATAAATGTTTACAAAATTCATAATTCATTAAAAATAAAAATTAATAATAAATTTGTATTTGGGCCGGATTCAATTACAGCCAGGACGGGGAAAGCCGGAACCCGGTTTTGGCACCCACGGGCGGGCCGGATATTTGTACGGAGCAGAGTTACCCAATCGCGGCTCGAGAAACGTTTTCATTACACGGAGGGCGGAGAGCAAGCTCACGAGCTAAGCATAATAAAATCAGTTCTTCGATCGATCAATCGATCAAGATGTCGGATCCGTACGAGAGAGTGAAAGGCGGCCGGCTGACCTTCAAAGGCGGAAGCTTGGCCACTCGCAAATCGATAGACAAGAAGAATAAGAATAAGAAGAAAAAGAAGCTCAAGAACGACGACGAATCTCAACCATCCACCGTCGTCGAGGATGCTGATAACATCAATAACGAAGCAGGAAAGACGTACACCATCGACGCAGCCAAAAACATGAAGTACGATGAGCTCTTTCCCGTGGAGGCCAAGAAGTTCAGTTACCAACCCGAGGCCAAGGCTAAAACAGTTGAAGAAGCTCTCGATGATCGAGTCAAGAAGAAGGCTGATCGTTACTGTAAATGAAACTATGTATGCTTTATGAAACTGAAACTACGCTGGTTTTGTCTCCAATTTGTGTTGTTATCTCTTGCTATTTTGCGGTTAGGTTTTATGATATCAGATTAGAAATTGATATTATAGCTGCAATTTTAGCCTTCTGTGACATTATTTTAACCTAGGAAATACAATTTCTTGCAAATATTTGAAAAAACCAAAATTTACTTGTTGCTTTAGACTCCAGCTTGAAAAATTGAGAAGAGAAAGCTTGTTTTAGGGCAAAAAGATGCTAATACTATGGTGAGTGACACGATGCTGAAAACTAAACTGCATCATGTGCATGAGCGGACAATGCCCACCAGAGCTAGTATGTGTATAGATGCTTTGTGAGTTTAGTTTTTCCTGTAGTGGATGCTGGGATCTTGGATGTGTGATGGAACCTTTTATATGTGTGATTAATTAAATCCTAATTGGTGAAGTAGGATGCTGGTTTTGTTTATCTAATTAATGTTGACCTGGTTTCTATTCAGATTTGTCTATTATGTGGTTAACTCAGTTCTCTTACTAGCAGTGCACTGCTCAGGCTCTTTTTGTTGTTTGCTAGGATGTAATAACACATATTACATGTTTAAAGTATTTCAAAAGTACGTGGAATTACTGCTGTTTAAAGAGTCAGTGCATTAGAATTAAGTGTTTGGTTACCTTCTTCAGTTGTGGTTTACTATCTCTTCTTCCATCAAAATTTGTCTCCATCGTTGCTCCCAACTTTTGGTGGATTTTTGTCATTTTCACTTGCTTATTCACATAAAAAGGTTCTTTATTTTATCTTTACAAGATTTTAAGATATGTTTTCTTGAGCTCTATGGTTCAAGGAAGAGAGTACCCATGGTCTTTTTATTTTTTCACTTTTGTTGCTGGCTAGCATGATACCTTACAATTACCTCAGAATGATGTGGATAAGCCGGTGAATTATCTGATGAAAAGGAAATGAGGTTTAAGTAGATTTCTACCATGTCTCCGCAATCATATTTTGTATTTTCATTAATGAGCGTCTAACAGGCTCTTTGGGTAGTTTAGAGGTCTTCAGTTTAGGTGAGCCACTCCAATAATTTCTGTTCATTATTTGTTGTGGATTCATCAAGTAGGATATTTCTGAAGCAAGGAGGGATTTAAGGTATCCTCTGGAAGGGAGGCAGAGACCTTGGTAATACATTTTTTAATTTGCAGCTTGTAATATTAGTTTTTGTGATGCAGAGGTTGAGTAGTTGAATTGTCTTGGATATATCCTTCCTTTGTAGTTGTTACAGGCTTAAATATATGAATACACACCTTGGTGATACATTTTCTGTTTGCAGCTTATAATATTAGTTTTTGTGATGCAGAGGTTGAGTAGTTGATTTTTCTTTAGATGTATCCTCTGCTTTGTAGTTGATTCATATATAACGGTTTTTAAGGTGCATATTACAACCAATCTTAATTATTAAAACTGCATTGATCTAATGATTTTTTACAACTCGTTCCCTTATATATGATAAGAAGTCAATTTAGATATAATTAAGAGGGTTCTTATGAGGAAGTTGGTGGCATTAAGGGGTTGAGGTTGGTACTTTTTAAATGATGTTCTTAGATTGCACTCAATGGCATCAACCGCAGCTTTTTCTACTTCCGATGCAGTTTAAAGTGTGTGAGAAGAAATTGGCTAATTGGAGGAGACTAGGTTCCTAAAAGAGGTAAAACAATTATCACTTAAAATGATATCAGATTTGTGTAAATCTTGGATACAATGGGTATTAGGGGTTCCTGTAAAGTTTGTTTCTGGTAGGTTTTAGGAGAAAGGTAGTTGAGAAGGTTTCCTGTAAATAGTTTTTCAAAGTTAGGGATAAGATGGGTGTTTCATATTGGAATGATTTGGGTAGAACAGATGATTTAATTAGCTTACACTTGGTGTGCTTTATTTGGTTTTGAGTTTTGTGAAGAATCTTCAAGATTTCTATAAGTAGGTGAGAAGACTTGGTGCCTTAAAGAAACATTACGAGGACATAGATGTGTTGGAAATTGAATAGCAACATGATTTTCAGTGAATTTTGTTTGTAAGGTCTTGGAAACAGCCAGTAGCAATTTTATTTCCATGGAAGGTGCGTGGCATCCGGAGGTTCTCAACTAGGGTTTTTTTCTCAAATTTTTGTTTTAAGAAATATTAGCAATCATCGAATCTCTTTTATCTTTCTTCATTTGTTACGCTGGCACATGTCTATGCAACTTTTAATGGTTGACAAAGTAATTTTTTTGTAACATAAAGAAAACTTTTGATAATATAAATGAGGACACACCTTTATACTTCAATACATCCATAACTACAATCCAATTTTATATGAAATGAAAAGTATGATTCAATTGTGAAACATATTTCATATGTAATTTCTTAACTTCTCTCATTAGATAATATTATCTTTTTTTCCTCTAGAATACTTAAAAATAATTATTTTTATCATTCTAATTTTAATTATTAGATGTTTTTGTTATTTTTAAATTTCTATTTTTTATTAATTATTGTTGGGCTAGGTATTATTGTTTCTATTTTTTTAGATTTATTTCTTAAGATGATAAAAAGAGCTAGGGATTTTGCAGGGTAAGAAAATGATAAAGATTTTGTTCCACTAATTTAACATTTTATCATTAATTTTAAAAGATTTTTGTTAACGATGTGGTCATGGTTCATATTTCCTCGAACCACAAGGTCATTGTTGATAATAGGTCTTAGTTCAAGGCCACGTACAATATTTGCCCTTTTAAAAAAATTATGTTAAAAATAAAATAATTGACAAATAACAAAAATAATTAGATAATGCTCAGCTTATTGTAACTTAAAATTTTAAAATTATTTAATAGTTGTTCATTTTTTTTAATTTAATACTAGAAAGAATTAATTAGTTGGTATGAAAAGAATTATTTTTCAATTTCTATTTTTCGCTGATGGATTATAGTAAATCAAAGATTACGAAGAAGTGTGAAAAATTAAATAAATAAAATTATGTTACAAAACACAACATAGAGTTACATCCAAAATTTCTCTCACATTATTAATTTTCTTAGTACAATCATAATTAAAAAAATTTGTATTACATTTTTACTCAATTTTTTTACAATTTCAAAATATTTAATATATAAATTAATAGTTTAAAACTTAATTGAATAAAATTAAGGCTCAGTTTGGGAATGTTTCTACTACCAAAATAAGTACTTATTTTTGCAGCAAAAACAATATAAGGTGTTTGAGAATGCTTTTGAAACTGTTTTAAAAATAAGCTGATACGAAAATAGGTTGATTTGATAAAAAGTTCCAAAAGTAGGGAACCCCTACTTCGGAGAGTTGTTTCTACTTCTACAATATAAAAAGTCAAATTTGTTATTATAAAGAGTATATAAATATAAAATTACCCTTAACAAAAAAAATTGTATTATTTTTTTACGGATTATTGAATTATTATATTTTGATTATACTGTTGATATATTCTATTAAATATGATTTTTACAATTAATATTTATTGAATTTAACAAATATATATTATAATTATAAATTTATTTTATTTTATTTTACATGTATTTATTTAATTTTTTTATGAATTTTTAAATTATTATTTATTTATTTTGGAATTATAATATTAATTTTAAATTTTTTTTGGTATTAAATTAAATTAAAAAATAATTTAAACTTTTATTGACTATATAATTTATATATTCTTCATTTAATTAATTTTTATAATATTATAAATGTTATTATTTATATAAAATTATAAATTATTTATTAGAAACAAGTTAATAAAAAAGAATTAATTATAAATTATTAATAATTAAATATTATAAAGGTATAACACATATTTCTATTTTAGTCATTTATATAAAATAGAAACAAAAGTAACAACAATCTCAAACATATCTATCCTGCTTAAAAAAAAAAAAAAGTTTTTAAAAGTTATTTATCAAACACCTCCAACTTATTTTATAAATGTTTATTTATGTAACAAAGCAAAAATTGCTTATTTCTACAACAACAACAATCCCAAACTTGCGCTAAAAAAAAAACTAAAAAATTCTAAAGACAATATGATACATCAATATAAACATATTTACTAATTAGGATTGAAAATATTATTGATTATATTATTGTATTTTTATTAATCAAGGATTGATCTATTAAATTTTATTTGGTAATTTTGTCTCTCTTTTGTCCATTCATTAAATTTTATTTTATAATCATATTTTAATTGAAAAAATAAATAGAAGAACTAAGCTATATTAAATATTTGAATAATTGAGATTAAATTAAATTCAGTCTCAATATATATATATATATATATATATATATTAAAAATAGAAAACAAAAATCTGATAGTGCCAGCTATTTTAGTTTTGATCTTGATCTTAAGTTCTGTTTTAGATTAATTATTTCTAGTCTCATTAAAATCTCTATTAACTCTACACAAATTAAAATTAAGCTACCGAAAATAATACAAATACATAATTAAGTCACTAAAAATCAAATAATTTAATATATACAAATAGAAATTTTAGCATTTAATAACAATACAAAAAGAGAAATAAATAGTCATTTCATAATATATTTATGGAGGTAAGTGTAATTTACACATTTACCCTTATACGTACGTGGACAACTTCTTTTTTTTTTAAAAAAAAAAACAAAATAAAAAAATAAAAAATTGGTAGGTTTCTAGCATCATGTTAGGCTAGGCAGGTGGTTTGCGCATTTTTAGCCTGGGATTTAGCTTAGGATTCAATTCATTAAAGAGTAATTATAAATATAAATAATAAATAATTTTATAATTATTATATATTTATAATTAATTATCACATTACTAATTAACTTACAAAATCAGTGCCTATTTCGTAAATATTAATATTAGGTATTGTTGATTAAAATGAGAAAATAATCAAAGCTAAACACACAATTAAACTTGACAGTAAGTCACCTCAAGACAATTTGAGGGACTCTTTTGAAAAATGACACTCTCCAAAATCTTTATATTATCTAACAAAGTTCAATTCATCTGGACTTAAATGAATCTTTATAATTGTACATCGATTAGAAAAGAAAAGTTTGTGATACTTACAAACGGAGAAACCTCTCAACTAATAAAACATGTTTTTCAAACTACAACTAATCAAAAATTAAGAGAAATAACTAAATCTAAAAGTTATATTTAAAAAATAGTCAAGTTAAATTATCAATCCATTAATACTCTTAAGGATTAATAGATTATTGTTCGTTAGCCAGATGTTGGCCCATAAGGCCTTTATAAGTTGGACATGTTAGTTAGGCAATTAATTTCTGGAGAATTATAAGAAATATGCCAAATTACGGGGTGAATTGAAAAACTATCCAACCAGGTTAATTTCTTGCAAGCCCCTATCCAAATAAGTCTGGAGAGACAAAAATACCCTCATACTGCAAAGCCCCTCTTCTTTTTTCTCATGTCTTACTTTACTCAAACTCTCCATCTCACTCTCACTCCCGATTATTCTCTCTCACTCTGATCAATTTTTCGGTTCCGATCACATTTTCAGTGAACTTCCCATTTCTCACTCATAATTTACTTTTATTTTTTATTGTTCATATTGTGTTTTAAAATTATTTGAAATCTTGTGTTTTAAAATTTTTAGTTTGTAATGGATTGGAGTTGTTAGGATGAATGTTAGGTGGGTTCACCGGAAATGTTGGTGGGTTTGTCGGAAAATGCTATTGGGTTGAAGATTATTGCCATTGAATAGTCTGTAGTAAATTTGTCATAACTTTCTTAATAAATATTTGATTGATACGTGATTTAAGCATTAGAAACTAGACAGACAAAGCTTTAATTTAATATATTATGCACTGAATTTGGATAATTGTAACATTTCAAATTCCAATAGAAAGTTACGTTATACTTGGTTGGTAAGTTGGGAGTCAAATTCTATATTTTGGACTGTACAGTCCAAAATTCAACTTCTGACACCATGTTGTTGCCACTTGCCACTTAATAGACTGTAATAATAATTTCGACTAGAATTTGAAGGAGCTACAATTATCTAAATTTAGTATATAATATATCAAATTAAAGCTTTATATGTTTAGTTTATAATACTTTAAACCACATATTAATCGGATTTTTACTAAGAAAGTTATGTCCAATATACTATAGACTATTCAGTGATAAGTGGCAATAACATGGTATCGGAAGTTGGATTTTGGACCATACGGTGCAAAGGTCCTCACGGTCCTGACTGTATGATTCAGACCTTTGGACCGTACGATCAAAAATGTAGATCTGACTCCCAACTCACTAAGTATAACATAGATTTCAATTAGAATTTGAAGGGGTTACAATTATCCAAATTCAGCGTATAATATATCAAATTGAAGCTTTATCTGTCTAGCTTCTAATGCTTTAAACTACATATTAATCAGATTTTTATTAAGAAAGTTATGACCAATTTACTATAGACTATTCAGTAACAAGTAATAATAACATGATGTTAGAAATTGGATTTTGGACCGTATGGTCCTGGCTGTATGGTCCAGACATGTGCACCATACAACCCAAAATGCAAAATCCAATCTTCTTTAAACAGAGGCTTGCAAGAAATTAACCTATTGGGATAGTCACCCCTTAATTTGTGATATTTCTTATAATTCTCCTTAATTTTTTCTTTTATATATATATATAATTTGATGTGATATAATATTATAAATACTATTAATATAATTAGGCATTTAGAACGATACGGGCATGGAGCCAACAGAATAGTCGGACCATAAAAAGCATGTTGACGATCTCCATTCCCAAACGGAAAGGCATGTGGGATGTATTTAATTTAGGGGAAATGACAATAACCCTCCAATTAAATTTGAAGAAAACACTTAGACCCATATGTTTACTAAACTAACATTTACCCCCTAAATACCCTTAAAAAACTAACACTTACCCCCAAATATTTGGGGGGTAAGTGTTAGTTTTAGGAAAACAGTGGTAATTTCTTGAGGGATAAGTGTTAGTTTAGTAAAAGTATGGGGTTAARTRTTTTTTTGAAATCTAATTGGGGGKTCAGAGTAAATTTCCCGTTTAATTTATCCTCTACAATGWTCCCTCGGAGACCACAACTAATTTTTTTATACATAATTTAATATTATTACATTTGAAAAACAATCCGAGCTGTCCCTGTCAGTCCGGCTTTCCCTCTCTACAGTCTCGGCTTGGAAACAAACGAACAAAGACAAGACGGTTGGAAGCTTCCTCTCCTTGTAAAAAATTTCATAGACTGCATCGCTGTTCTTTCCAGCTTGACTGTCTTCTTCCCTTCCTTCCTTCACATTCCTTCACTTCTCTTCTCTAACTCAACTGCTCTTCATGGATCCTGCTCTCAGCCCTGACACCTTCTCTAGGTGCTTCAAGGTACATTTTTTTTTTCTTTTCATTTCTTTTGTTTAGTTCTTTCTAGTTTAGTGAGCTGTTGTGTGGTTTTTGATGCTTTGCTGGTTGGTTTTTGAGTAACCTTTTGCAGTTTTGTGTATATTATTGTTGTGTGATGAAGAAAGAACAAGGCTTCCAAGTGTCAAGTGTGTTGCTTTTGCTTTTCTCATTTGTGTGTGTGTTTTGTTTAGATGAATAAGAGGTGTTTTAGGATCTGAACTGGTTTATGGAAGTTTGAAGATGATTTGAAAGTTAATTATATTATGCAGATAATTTGCATACTATTTGTTGACATGTTTGAGTTGCAGACCTGGGATCAAACAATTTAACTGGTTCAGGTAATCTTACAGCTGCGTCATGTAGGCTCTAGCCAGTCTCAAATGGTATGGAATTGAAGCTTAGTTGAGTTTAATATATAGAATCTTACAAGTGAGAGAACCCATTTTGTGCAAGGAAGATCGGTATGATATATCTAGCTTTTTGGAGCTAGAACCTCGAAATAAGACTTCATTTAGCAGTGGTCAATAATTTTTGTATTGAGTTTGAGTAAGGGGCCTTTAAATGTGGACTTATATGTCCTAATTTTATTGTGCTCCACCTCTTCTGATCTCAATTAAGAAAGTTTCTAGTTTCTCTTTCTTCTTTTATGAGAAGTTGAAATGATAAACCATATTGGCTTAGAACCATTTGTTTTGTCTACTAAGCACAAGGATTGCAGGTCTGTTTAATATGTATTTGCACATCATAGGGCTTATATGTTGTTGAATCTTTTGCTTTCTGTTCTAAATGTTCGGCTTGATATAGTGAAAGGAAAATGTTCGACCATTGAAGCAAAGGTTTCTTTCTAAAATTTTTCCCAGGCCTATAATCAACCTTTTTCCTCTCTCCCCCACTTTGGAATCCAACATCAAGCAAGATGGTGTAAATTTCGTTATATCATTGACTTTTTGCGTCGTATCTGTAGTAGGGGAAGAAATGTAGGAGACTATTTGGAGAGACAAAAATATGCTCATTCAAGACAATACTTATGCATGATTTTAAACCTTGAGAAATTGATTAACTAGTGCAATTGATTTTAATGTTTGGTGAAATGAAGAAACGGGAGGACTGAACAAGTTCAGTTTAACTTGATAGTTGATGAATCAGTAAAGGAGATTAGATGGTCAAGTGAAGGAGGACTTACTTGGAACATTTTTTCAACACTTCCAAGTCTTACTTTTTGAGTGTTGCTGGTTTAATTATGTTTAAGTTCAAGGAATCATGGAGTGAAGTTTCATTTAAAATTTTCTGGAATGAACTGTAGCACTAATTTTAGCTTTAGTTGTCTTATAGGTCTTCTATATGTAGTTCTTGTTGTGTCTTTCCTTGTCAAAGTCCAATATTTTCCTGTATACTATTTAAATTTTTTCCTATAATGTTTAGGAGAATGGAGAATTTGAATTAAAATTTTTGTTATTGGTTAAACTGTAAGCATGAAACTAAGAAAAACTCGCAGCAACTTTGAGCTTTCTTTGAAGGTTTGATCGACTTCTTCCCTGTTTCAATGCTTAGGAATTCCTGGTGTGATTACTCTCTGACATTATTCAAACTAAAACGTTAGTAATAAAGTTCATGAAAAAGGATTGCATTGTGTATCAGTAGTCTTTTGGTGGCTGCTTTGACTTTTACTGTAAATGAGGTCCCTTACCTGTGCAAGTACTGGCTTAACAGTTGCAGAGAAAAATACTAAGCTTCCAAGTGCCTTTGTGGAAGAGAAAATTGCAGGTTAACTGCTAGTGATTTCAATAGATTAATCTTCCATATATTTTATCTTTATTGTAAATCATAGATACATCAAGCTGAATATGCTTCTTATCCTGTGTTCATTCTTCTGTATGGTGTGAAACAATTTCAACCGAGTCATAGAGACTGCTATATCAGTGCACCATATTAGAACTAGGCTTTTCACACTTTGATATTTTTATTCTGACCTGATAATTTGCAGAAGGAGACATGGAGGTATACACTTCTTTTGTCTTTGCAAAGCATTGGAATAGTTTATGGTCGCCTTGGTACTGCTCCTCTATATGTCTTTGGGACAATTCCTACAACAACGAAAAAAGAAGATCCTTCAAAGGTTTTCAAATCAGAGGAGTCTGTATATGAACTCTTCTCCTTTATTTTCTGGACTCTAACCATTGTTACTTTTTTGAAGTATGCCCTCATTGTACTGAGGGCTGATGATGATGGAGAAGGTAATGGCCTTTGGTTGCTGTTTAATTGAAATGATCAGTTTAGTAGGATTGCAGTGTGATTGTTACCATATTATTGCAGGTGGTATTTTTGCTTTGTACTCGTTATTATGCAGACATGCTAAAGTGGGTCTGCTTCCAAATGACAGAAGTGCCAATGAGGTCATGAGCTATGATGCTGGAAGTCCCTTTAGGACCAAAAATGAATCAAGAGCTAGAAGGGCCATTGAGAAACATAAGAGTAGCCACTATCTAATGCTATTTCTGGCACTTTTTGGTGCATGCATGATGATTGGTGATAGTGTGCTTACCCCAGCTATCTCTGGTTTGGGACTGATAACTTTAAATCGCTTTCAATATCATATATCTATGTAGGAGTAAGATCAATGGCATCAGATATATATTTTATACAAATTCTTAGACCATTTTTATACCATTGGATGATTGAGATTGAATAAGTAAATTTTATTTTCAAGGTGTGTTAAATTATGAATCTTAGTTTAAATCACCACAAAAGTACTTTGTTCCAATGGTCTAAAATAGTCTAAAACTTTGTGTTAAAAAATGTGATGTCATTGATCCTTCTATTTTTTCATCTATCTATCTATATATTTTGCTATGATTAATTTCAATCAGCAATAATTTATTTTCCTTTTGTTTCCATTCACCAGTGTTATCAGCTTCATATGGTCTTCAACGGTCATTGTCAGATATTAAATGTAAGAGCTAACAGCGAGATTTATTAGGGAAAGAAAAAGGGAAAAGAGAAAAAAAAAATTACTAATATATTGCATAATCTAAATTGACATTCTATCTTTTCTTTACAGTTCCTTGTTCACCAGAAAGACAGAAGGAAATATCAGATGATTTTAAAAAATGTGAGTATTTCTACTGTGAAGCTGGGTTATTTTCATTTTGACATCATTCACACATGGTTTTGTCTCATTTTTTCCCTATTCAAATTCAACAACAGATTTGTAGTATTCTTTGTAGGCTAATCCAAGTTGTGTACATATATGTCTCCCAGAGTATGAATTGACAGTATTATTTTGTTAATCATTGTACCATTAGCATTCAATAGTTCTGTGCTACATAGAATTTCTTGGAAGTATCTAGTGAAGTAGGAAATAAAAGAGATTTATTGTCGCTAGCATTTTGCCTTTGAGGCTAGCTTGGTAGGTGGAAAATATTAAGATAATTCTTAGCATTTCTTATTTTCGTTGCATGAATGGGGCTGATATCAAGGCCAGAGCTATAGATCCCTTGCGTGTCAAGCTCGTTTAATTATATGAATATGTTATATTAATTGATGTATTTTGTGTACAAAGGATGCAAAAAGTATTTTTCATCTTTTTCTTCATTGCCCTATTGCTTCGAGGATATAGCTTTTCAACTTTGAGAAACCAAACTGGGTGTGGGTGGAATCTCTTCATGTATTTGATTGATTTAGTAGGAGTTTTCTGAATTTCAATGGAAAAAACTTTAGTCTTATAGAGATTTTTGTCATCACTATTTTTAGGGTCACATTGATCTGAGAGGATCTTCAACCAAGAGAAAAACATAAACATGTGGCTTTCTAGAAGCATTAGTCTTGATCTGTTAAAGAAGCACCAGTTTTCAAAGCTACTAAAATAAGAGCTATGCTCAGTGGTTTGAGCACAGGAAATATTAGAGAAGATCTTAGTATACCGGTGAAAAGTTTTCACATTGAAGTTTTATTACAATTGCTGTTTGTTTCTTATCAAAAGACATACCTTTTCATTTTGAAATACAAGTCTCAATGTTTTTCTTTTCTTTATCTTTCTTTTCAAAACCAACATGGTATCAGGCCTCTCAACCAAAGCCCATTTATTTTTTTTTTTTTAAATTTTATTCCCTTCTTGCTTAAACCATAGATACCAAGATGAAATGGAAAAAACCGTCAAGTTTAGTGTTACCGCCTAGTCAGCCCGGCTTTGTTGAGGTCAGGGATTGGGGCCACTCTGGCGCCTGGATTTGCACCCAGAACTTGACCTTGGCCTCAATACTATACTTTAAAAGAATTATAAAAGATATTTAACTTGCAAAAGCAGTTCTTGATAAAATGTAAAAACTAAAATTACAAACAAAGCACTATGTCTATGACAACAAAGTCACAAATAAGTCAATAAATAATCATTATGTGCACACCTCCAGTTAGGCTAGCTTGTTTTAGTATTATTATATTTCTTATGGAGGTTTTTTCGACTTCTCCCATAAACCTTTTAGCCATAGCCTTTTAGTTTTTCATTCATTAGATGAATTCCTAATCTTTGTACAATCAAAAAGCCTATTCTGCTAAGTTTATGCAGTTTGTGATGCTTCTCGAGATGCATATTTTGATTACAGATGCTTCATAGTTTAGAATATGTGGATGTAATACCATTTTTAGCATAAAATGGCAGTTGTAAAAAACGTTTTTCCTTTCTAAGATTTGCCATGGATAATTCTATTTACAATATTGATATGCTAATTTCCTTGACATTTTATTTGTTTCAGATGTACCAGTTCCGTTTGCATGTGCTATACTGGTATGCCTTTTCAGATTTCAGCATTATGGGACACATAAAATTGGGTTCATCTTTGCTCCTGTTATCATTTTGTGGCTTTCATTGATCGGTGGAGTGGGTTTCTATAATATTCTCCACTGGAACCCCCACATCTTGAGTGCAATCTCTCCAACATACATGTATAGATATATAAGAAATATTGACAGAGAAAGTTGGAGCTCATTGGGCAGTATCCTTCTTTGCATAGCAGGTTAGTTGGTGTTGACCAAAGGCTTGTTTTTCCACATATGATTTCGTGCTCTTATGCTGTTATTAAAATGTCAGTGCATCCTGAAAATTATCAATTATTGACTACTTACGTGTTAATCTTTTCTTGTTTGCAGGATCAGAGGCAATGTTTGCTGATTTAGGTCATTTCTCGAAGAAATCAATCAAGGTACTAAATATAGCTTACTTTCACCCCACTTATTAGGTGTATTTTCGATAGTTATTGAAGAATTGTCTCCTTTGCAGATTACATTTGTTGGCTTAATTTATCCAATTCTTCTTATATGCTATGCTGGTCAAGCTGCATTCATCTCCAAAAACTTGTACAGATATGATGATTTTAATCATCTTAGTAGATCTATGCCAAGTAAGTCAGTTACTTGCTTTCTGTTTTCACCAAGTGCTTCAGCTGATAATTTGTCATTCCTAACTCATTAACATGAATGGCATGTCCAGAACATATCCGCGATATCTTTGTTGGACTATCTCTACTTGCTTCAGCTGTAGGAAGCCAAGCAACCATAACAGCCAGTTTCTCCATCATAAACCAGTGCCTGGCACTTGGTTGTTTCCCCAGAGTAAAAGTTATACATACATCAGATAAGATCCATGGGCAGGTCTACATTCCAGATGTCAACTGGTTATTAATGATCCTTAGCCTCACTGTTACAATAGGCTTCCAGGAAATTCACCGAATAGCAAATGCAACAGGTATACATACTATAATGACAAGAATCTCCTTTCTCCCCCTCTTTGCAATGTCTCGAAACTGCTAAGAGTTTTAAATAAAACAAAAACATTTGATTGGAGCAATTTGGAACTGTTTAAGTTGTTATACTACCATAAAAAATTAGAGAGAGTTTATATTACATTGCAAAGTTTAGATATTACTCCAGAAAATAGACATCCTTCTATAGTACATCTGACACTTTGGAAACAACTGCAAAAACTAGTCACTGAATTTAGAGAAAGAACATACATATATATACATATATAAGTGTTGACATAAAATTTTAAATTATATCATGAAATGTTCATTATATAATAAATGTTGGTTGAACCCCTGCAGGTCTGGCTATAGTTTCAGGAATGTTAGTAACAACTTGCTTGATGTCACTTGTAATTGCATTGTACTGGAACAAGAGTTTACTTGTGTCTGCTTGCTTTTTGGTATTCTTTGGCTTTATTGAGGTCATGTATCTCTTGGCATGTCTGCTGAATTTTCACAAGGGAGCTTGGTATCTAGCTGTCCTTTCAGTATTATCCTTGACAATCATGCTTGCCTGGCATTACGGAACCAAGAAAAAATACGAGTTTGATTTTCAAAACAAGGTTTCTACTGACTGGCTCACAGATCTTAGCCCAGGCCTTGGAGTGTCCAGGGTATCTGGAATTGGCTTTATCTACACCGATTTAGTGACAGGAATACCATCTTTTTTCTCACATTTTGTAACGAATCTTCCTGCGTTTCACCAAGTGCTGATCTTTGTGTCCTTCAAGTCTCTACCGGTGCCTTATGTGTCCTCAAGTCGGCGTTATCTTATTGGCAGAGTGGGGCATAAAGACTATAAGATTTATCGTTGCATTGTCAGATATGGGTATTGTGATCATGTCAGGGACACAGATGATTTTGAAGATCAGATTATTCACTCAATTGGAGAATTCATTTCCCTGGAAGAAAATGATACCGAGTCCCTGGGATCCCCTGAAGGAAGAATGATTGTTGTTGGAAAGCCGGATGGAAATGCTTTAATACCTTTAGATGATTCCTACTCCAATGGTGAGCACACAATCATGCCAAACAACAGAAGTCAGCTAAGTCAATTGGCTGATGCATTTGAGAGGGGCGGCACTTCAGTCCGGAGGAAAAAGGTTCGATTCATGTTGCCAGAAAATAGTCCTAAAATGAGGTTATCTGTAAGGGAGGAACTACAAGAACTAATTGATGCAAGGGAGAGTGGCACTGCATATTTCCTGGGGCAGTCACATTTAGCTGTACGCCCTGGCTCAAACTTTCTGAAGCGGTTTCTGATCATGACGTATGTTTTCTTAGATAAAAACTGCAGAGAGGCTCCTACGGCATTAAACATTCCTCATGCTGCTCTTGTTGAGGTTGGTATGGTTTATACTATATGAGTCATAATCATATAGCATTATTCATAGCTACTTTGCTCATCGTATGTAAATAACGAGAAAACTAACGCAATGAAGATGCTCTGCTTGGTTAATGGATCATTAATCACTTTATGTCAAGGAGAATACCATTTTTTAGAGCAATTTGTCTCTGAAAC
This sequence comes from Bursera palmeri, assembly GCA_026225775.1. Classification (NCBI taxonomy): domain Eukaryota; kingdom Viridiplantae; phylum Streptophyta; class Magnoliopsida; order Sapindales; family Burseraceae; genus Bursera; species Bursera palmeri. The sequence goes on along the minus strand of JANKKB010030037.1, from coordinate 13,801 downwards.
ATTCTTTTCCTTCCTACATAAAACAATACGCCATATAAACCACCAAGTAGCTCTAGTAGTTCATGAAAATGGGAGGATACCATGTGGGGGGAGGCTACTGTGAGCGCATATTGAGCTGCAATAATAGATAAAAAAAGTGAGTGAGAGCAGAAACAATTTTTGACCTTTTATTTTGCTTTACACCTGAATTACCCAAAAATTAAATTACTATTAGAGACAAGACATGAGAAAATATAGATTATACAATTACCTATCACCTATCATTTATCAAAAGAATTTTAGTATTATTTATTTATTTATTTATTTAGTGTGATCGAACCTTCTTTCTTTTTTTAGTGAAAATCAACCTATAAATAACTAAAAAAATAAATTAATCTGATAAAACAAAAATCAATCTTTTAAGAACAATCTCACAATCACTATCTTCACCATCAATCAAACAAAGTACAGTATTCTTCTTTCACTCAACTTGTGAATAAAAAATGCTAAAAATCTCATTATGTAAAAATCCTCTCTCAAGCAAGATTCAAATATATTTCGGATGATTGTATGTGGTTTTTATGTTTTTTATTTAATTTTCTTGACAGTCAAACAAGCAAAAAAAAAAAAAAAAAAAGGAAAATTTTCTTGGTAGTCTTGATATAATTGTGTACGGTTTTGAGTTTTAAACGTATAAAAGTTTCAAAGAGATTTGATTAGTGAGTAAAAGATTTCATATTTGATTAGAAAAAAATAAATATTTTTTTTTTTATAAAAATTTATCTTCATTCTAACAATAAAAATAAATTATGATGCTATCTTTCTCATTTGGATTAACACAGAAAAAAAGTTCATCTATGGAGGAAAAAAAAAGTTCATAGCTTCTTTAAATCTTGTGTTGACAAAATTTATAGTTTTCTTTACATATTAAACGATAATTTTGTGTCTATCAATTTATGAGATATATAGGTTTTAGATGAGAGGGTGTTTATAGTAATAACAAATATGTCAAAATTTAGCTAGATATTCTAGGTAAGTCGATAATAAAGATTTGTAAAATTTTCAGAGACATGTGAGACTTTCAACAAATTTCAAAGGAGATGGGTAAGATACTAACATTTAAACTATATAAATTAGGAGACATTTGTTTTTTTTTTTTTGTATGAAATTTAAATCTGAATACATAAATCTAAAATAATATATTTTCTTTTTAATTTCAGCATCTGAATTAGAATATTTGAAACTAGTATATTAAATTACATAGCTAAAATGATCTTTAAAAAAAAAAATTGTATATGTGATCTTTACCTTATTATTAAATATATAATATTTAATATAGAATATCATAATTATTTATATTTCTAATGAAAACTGTTCCGACTAATTTAGTAGATACGAAATTATCAATATTATCTCATCAAGTTATCGAATATTGTTGCAAAAGTGCATAAGTAGCTGCATATGGATTGAATAATAGGTTGAATAGCTGCTTGGTCAAAACAAAATATGTAACTTGAGCTGGAAGACCAAGTCTTTAGGAAGATATTTTTTATGCTGATTTTCTTTATGACTTGATATTAGGAAGTTGTTAGTCATGCCTTGTATTCATCAAATTTCTTTTTTCTGTTAAATTTTAGCACTATATAAAGAGATGTGTAGTGTATAAAATGAGTATAAAAACCTGAAGACATTTTTCCCTTTCTTTGTTGTATTTTCTTACTTCTTTGTTAAGCCCTTGTATCTTTCAACAACAAATTGGTATCAGAGTATTATCTTAAGGGATCTGTGAGTTGAGTGAGTCCACAAACAAAACCAAAACACAAACACAAAACCAGAAACAGAACAACCTCCAAGCAATGGAAACTGAAACAATTATCTCACATGTTTTACCACCAGTTTTTAATGGTAATAATTATCAGGCCTGGCTATTAGAATGACAGTCCATCTTGATGCATTAGATCTCTAGGATGCTATAGAGGAAGACTATGACATTCCTTCATTGCTTGCAAATCCTACGATGGCTAAACTTAAGACTCACAAAGAAAGGAAGACTAGGAAGTCCAAAGCTAAAGCCTGTCTATTTTCTATTGTATCAAGCACAATATTCACAAGAATCATGAACCTGGAGTCTGTAAAGGACATGTGGAACTACCTCAAAAAGGAATACCAGGGCAGTGAAAGAACAAAAAACATGCAAGTGCTCAACTTGATTAGAGAGTTTGAAATGCAAAAGATGAAGGAGACAAAAAACATCAAAGACTACTCTGACAAGTTGCTGAGCATAATAAACAAGGTGAGACTGCTTGGTAAAGACTTCGCTGATGAACGAATTGTGCAAAAAATTCTAGTAACTATGCTTGAAAAATATGAGTCTAAGATTTCTTCATTAGAAGAGTCAAAGGATTTATCAAGTATATCCTTGGGAGAATTGGTGAATGCACTGCAGGCGCTAGAGCAAAGAAGAATGATGAGAGAAGAGGAATCTGTGCAGGGTGCTTTTCAAGCAAAGGCACAAAATTCAGGAGGAGGCAAAGACAAGAGGTATAGCAAGAAGAAGAACAACATGAAAACTGAAAATAATGACAAAAACAAGGAGGAAACATATCCACCTTGCCCGTACTGTAAAAAAACTAATCACCCGCAAGGAAGTGTTGGTGGAGACCAGATATCAAGTGCAGGAAATGTGGTCAGATTGGGCACATGGAGCGGATTTGTAGGTCACAACAAAATGAAGGTAAAGCAAATATTGTTGTTGAGCAACAGCAAGAGGAGCAGCTGTTTGTCGCAACATGTTTCACAACAAGCAATAGCTCTAGTGACTCTTGGTTGATTGATAATGGTTGCACATACCACATGACTAATGACCAGGAGCTCTTCAAGGAGCTCGATAAAACTATTATTTTCAAAGTAAAAATTGGAAATGGTGAATATATTTCAATCAAGGGCAAATGAATTATGGCTATTAAAAGCTTATCAGGTTTGAAGTATATTTCTGATGTTTTTTATGTGTCTGACATTAACCAAAATCTGCTTAGTGTCGAACAGGTGATTGAGAAGAGTTTCAAAGTCATATTTGAAGACAAATGTTGCATGATCAAAGATGCAAAAGGCAGAGATATTTTTAAGGTGAAAATGAGAGCGAAAAGCTTTGCTTTAAATCTAATGCAGGAGGAGGAGATAGCCTTTCAAAGCAGTGCAAGCAATGTGGAATTATGGCACAGAAGGCTGGAGCATTTCCATCATGCTGAACTTTTATATATACAGAAACACAATCTGGTGAAAGGGGCACCATTGCTGGAAGACAGATTGTTTGATTGTGTGTCTTGTCAATACGGCAAGCAAGTTAGAAGACCCTTCCCTCAAACTGCATGGAGAGCAACACACAAGCTTCAACTAGTACACACAGATGTTGGAGGACCTCAAAGAACATCTTCTTTAAATGGCAGTAAATATTATATTGTGTTTATTGATGATTGTACCAGATTTTGTTGGATATATTTTCTCAAATTTAAATCTAAGGCTGCTGATGTATTTTGGAAATATAAAACATGGGTTGAGAATCAAAGTAGTTGCAGTATGTAGATAATAAGGTCAGACAATGGGAAGGAATGCACTTGTGATAATTTCAAAAAATTTTGTGATGAAACCGACATTAAGCACCAGCTCACAACACCGTACACTCCACAATACAACGGTGTAAGTGAAAGAAAAAATAGAAGTATTATGGAAATGACAAGGTGTATGCTGCATGAAAAGGAGCTGCCAAAGAAACTATGGGCAGAGGCTGCAAATACTGCAGTTTTTCTGTTGAATAGGCTGCGAACTAGAGTTCTGCAGAAAAGAACTCCATTTGAAGCTTGGTTTGGTTACAAACCAGACTTGCAACATCTAAGAACTTTTGGTTGTCTTTGTTTTCTTATGTACCACAGGTGAACAGAGACAAACTCAATAAGAAAGCAGAACCACGAGTTTTTATTGGATATAGCAATTCATCCAAGGCTTACAGAATTTTTCAACCTCAAAACGGAACAATTCTTGTAAGTAGAGATGTAAAGTTTATGGAAGATAGACAATGGAATTGGGAGGAGTCAGTAAATAAGCAGCAGCCAGAAATTTGACAAAACATTGCTGATAACATAGATGATGAACCAGTCAGAGGTACAAGATCATTATATGATATTTATGAAAGATGTCACATTACACTTTTTGAGCTTGCAAAGTTTAAGGAGGCATAAAAGGATGACAAGTGGGTTGAAGCAATGAAAGATGAGCTCAGAATGATTGAAAAAAATGACACTTGGGAGTTGGTGAATAGATCTCAACACAAAAAACCTATAGGAGTCAAATGGGTTTATAGAACAAAACTTAATGCAGATGGCTCTGTAAACAAATACAAAGCCAGATTAATTGTGAAAGGATATGCTCAAGTGTTTGGAGTAGATTTCTCAGAGAGTTTTACTTTAGTAGCACGCCTTGATACAATCAGAATGTTGTTTGCCTTAATAGCACAGAAAGGATAGAAGGTTTACCAGTTGGATGTAAAATCTGCTTTTTTAAATAGTTATCTACAGGAGGAGATATTCGTAGAACAGCCTGAGGGTTTTCAAGTCAAGGGACAAGAGGAAAAGGTCTATTTGTTAAAGAAGGCCTTGTATGGTCTTAAACAGACTCCTAGGGCCTGGTACAGCAGGATTGATGAACGCCTTCACAATCTTGGCTTTGTTAAAAGTCCAAGTGAGGCCACATTATATATAAAAGGAACAAATATTAATTTAATTATATTTTCTGTTTATGGAGATGACCTGGTAGTAACAGGAAATGATGAGAAACTGATTAAGGAGTTTAAAGTTGAAATGCTCAAAGTATTTAAGATGACAGACCTTGGTTTGATGTCCTACTTTCTAGGAATGGAGGTGAAACAAAATCATGATAGAGTTTTCATATACCAAAAGAAGTATGCAAAAGAAATACTAAAGAAATTTCACATGGAAGACTGCAAAAGCACAAGTACTTCAATGAATCAATGGAGAAATTTAGTAAGAATGATGAAGCAGACAAAGTTGATGAAGGTCAATACAGGAGCCTAATTGGTTGTTTGATGTATCTTATAGCAACCAGACCAGAGATTATGTTTTCAGTAAGCCTATTTTCCATATTCATGCATTGTGCCAGTGAAATTCATCTTCAAGCTGTTAAAAGGATTGTGAGATATATCAAGCGTATAGTAAATTATGGTATCAAATATTCTTACTTCCAGAATTTTAAGCTTCATGGCTATTCTGATAGTGATTGGGCAGGTTCTGTTGATGACATGAGAAATACAACAGGTTTTTGTTTCAGCTTTGGATCAGGATGTTTTCATGATGCTCAAAGAAACAAGATATGGTGGCTCAAAGTACAACTTAGGCTGAATATATAGCAGCCACTGCTGCTATGAATCAAGCAATTTGGATTAGAAAGATACTTGCAGATTTACATATGAAGCAAAATGAGCCAACACAAATTCAACAAATTTCAAAGGAGATGGGTAAGATACTAACATTTAAACTACATAAATTAGGAGACATTTTTTTTTGTATGAAATTTAAATCTAAAATAATATATTTGCTTTTTAATTTCAACATCTGAATTAGAATATTTGAAACTAGTATATTAAATTACATAGCTAAAATGATCTTTTAAAAAAAATTGTATATGTGATCTCTACCTTATTATTAAATATATAATATTTAATATAGAATATCATAATTATTTACATTTCTAATGAAAACTGTTCAGACTAATTTAGTAGATATAAAAATTATCAGTATTATCTCGTCAAGTTATCGAATATTGTTGCAAGAGTGCCTAAGTAGCTACATATGGATTGAATAATAGGCTGAATAGCTACTTGGTCAAAACAGAATATACAACTTGAGCTGGAAGACCAAGTCTTTAGGAAGATATTTTTGATGCTGATTTTTTTTATGGCTTGATATTAGGAAGTTGTTAGTCATGCCTTGTATTCAACAAATTTCTTTTTTCCGTTAAATTTTAGCACTATATAAAAAGATGTGCAGTGAATAAAATGAGTATAAAAACCTAAAGACATTTTTCCCTTTCTTTGTGGTATTTTCTTACTTCTTTGTTAAGCCCTTGTGTCTTTCAACAACAAACATGTCAACTCTGTAACTCAACATCTTGTTAGATGCGAAGGTGTCAGAGTTATCGAATAAACCTAATTGACAATTCAACGACTGACTTGATTAGGAATTAACAAAAAAAAAAAAGATTTAACTGAAACTCAAAAAGATTAGTTTTTGTATTTTTCCCATTTGTTTTAACTATTATTTGTACAAAGAGCGAAAGAACAGTGTGGGACTGTTTTTTGTATTCTCCAGTTTGTTTTGAACTATTATTTCTCGTTGAGCAAAAGAACAGTTTGTTTGTGAAAAATTCGTTACACAGACCATGCATCGGGAACGAGAACAAACAAACTTATGAATAGTGTGCAAGTGGGCATTGGAAACAATAGAGAATTTCGAAGTTAATATGCTGGAAAAAATAGAGGAATGAGCAGTGAAAGAGAGAAATACAAAGGCTGAGAATCAGAAAAACCTGGCCAAAAAATTATGATTAAAAAAAAAAATCAAAACGTACAGTCAGAGCTCTCCCCATTGCTCGAGAAACCAATGAAATGTTCCTTTCGTTTATGTATAAAGACAAACGAAAGGTGATGCAAAAAGGGTCACCGACTTCAATGAGTGCTGTCTGACCAATACGGATACCAATCAATATTTTTGCATGCATGGGTCAATCAAAGAAGAAAAAGGATTAAAAAGCAAATAAAGAAAAATCAAATAGGAGTTGCTAGCTATAGCTAGCTGTGCTGAAAGATATTTTTTACCATATATGGATTGTAATAACTGTTAGGATATCTATATATATATATATATATATATATCATACTCATAAGCAAATATAGTAAAGCAGATGATCTTTAGCAGTGAGAAGTTATGGAAGCTAATAAGACTAGTAGCAGCTGCAGGCCACTGCAAGAGCATGAAGAAGAGAATGAAGTCCTCAAGAGGAAAATCTCTAGCCATCCTTTGTACGGCCTCTTGATTGAGAATCACAAAGACTGTTTAAAGGTCTCTTTCCTTCTCTCCCTCTCTCTCTCTCTCTCTCTCTCCCCCTCACAGTCTCCTGGCCTCTCTGTAAATTTATATGGGCTATAGAGAGATTCTATAATTTGCTTTGAAAGCGCTTACTTGGTACCATATAGTGCATAAATTACCTAGTATGCATACAAAAAATTATAATTTTTCTTAATTTATTGCCAAGTTAACGATGCATAACCGCATGTGAGAAATAGAATTGCACTTCTCCTAGCATGAAAGTGCATAAATCTACCAAAAATTATGTATCTTCGACGGTCGATGACGAATTAATTATCTCTCTATGTTTCCTTGTATCTCAAATTCTAATTTTCAACATTTGGGGTCTTACTGAAAAATTGTAATATATGAAAAATATTAATGTAAAGGCTCCTCAGACATAGAATTTCTCAGCAAAAGAGTAGCAGCCACATGTCACTGATAGCTCAAAGACTGAATCTCTTAAGCATTAATTATCAAATCTGGTTGAAGCTTTCAGATGTAGCCCTAGGGTAATGTTAGTATATCCTTCTCGGATCTCCATAAAAATACATTCGCGCCTATATATTTGCAAAATCACCGCATCAATTCACATGATGCACAGTAATTTACTTACTCTCTCTACATTTATATCTTGCAGGTTGGTAACATTGTGATTAGTTCAGAAAGAGATCAAGAGACGAATTACAAGCAACATGATACCAAACCCAGCACTGGCATGCATAGTCCAGCTGAGTTGGACCAATTCATGGTAACATATATATATCTTCATCTCCATCGTCACTTTCTTGAAATTAAAATAGTCACATATGTAGTGGATCGAGGATGGGGTAATGCGTTAAGTTTACATGAATTGTTAATTAAGCATATGATCATTAACTATGTGAAGCCGGTAACCACTTCAATAATTAGTTTGAATAATTTTCTTCCTTATATTTTACATACATTCTTCAAGTTCTCAAAAGCATTCTTCTGCAAAGATCATATTTAATGGTTTACTCTAAGATTTCCCATTGGGATGAGAAATTTGATCTTTTATGGTTTCAAATTATTAGCTCTAAAAAAAACTATATAGTTTTAGAACTTAACCTCAATTTTTCTAGCCATTTATATGTGATCTATTCTCCATTTTTTGCCCGTAAACAAAGTGATTAGTGCATAAGATTTACGTGGGACAAAGATCGAGAATAAGACAATTAATAGTAGGGTTTGCAATCTTCAGTTCAGGCTTCAGCAGCCGAGACTATGTAATGCAACTTTATCATCATAAATATTTTGCAGGGAATACCACAATTTTATCAGAGTAGTTAATTAATTTTCTGAGCTAAAATAGTTTAACATATATATTCAAAATGTCAAAGTTTTATAGAAGAATATCAGTTTCCTTAATTAGAAATAAAATGTTATGGGATGCTTCATTACTTCAGAGTATCATCATAAAAGGTTAAAATTTTAGGGAATTGACGGTAAATATATAAAATTGATCACTTAAACATTCAAAAGTACCATACAATTCATTCTTATTATTGTGTTTGATTTTTTTTTTCTCTTCCTTTATTTTGTGTCATATCAATTTATATGCAAGTTATTTTATTAGTATATATATATATACATTGCTATAAACATAAATATATATTTATCAAATAAAAGGAGAATTATATTTCAAAAGAAAGTTTAGGCTAAAATCCAATAAATTTATTTGTTTTTTTCCTTCTTTGGGCAGAGTCTACCGAGTAAACTGTTTTCACATTCTAACATGCCCTTGCCAATCCTTAATATGTAATTAGTTGAGCCTATAAGATATATAAACCATTTTAGCCTCTACTTCTCCCCTCTGTCTAAATTGTGATAACAAGGAAAAATCAAGACCTTTAGAAGGAAGTGAGGGTAGCTGCAGTATTGGAACGAATAGTTTATAGCAGACCAATAATAGATAGACTTTGTTTACTACATAAAGTAAGAGGTCAACTTCAGTTTGGTTCTTAATTTGTAATTTGCAAGTAAAAACTATTTCTTAATCATTTGAAGAGATCTAGATGGTATCCTTGATCAGATCAGCTAGCTGTTGCACCATGGCATGCATGCGATATCTTGCAGATCTGAATCTCTTTATGATTACAACAGTATATATGCATACACGTCTTTAACCAAAGGTTCATCAGAACAATTTGTAATAACGCCTTGCTGCATGTTCCTTAGGTTAAAATGGGGGGAGAGAGAGAGAGAGAGAGAGAGATCTATGTTGCATTATCTATATAGTGGAATTCCCTTTGCCAGCAATACTTTTGAAATTATTTTCAAAGGGTGAAACTGACCATTATCAGTCTAGAGTATCTACATTTCCATTTTTTATGTTAGGTTCAATGTATTATTATCAGGATGAAGATATATAGTATTGTTTTAATTAATATGCTAATGGCATAATTAAAGATTTAATAGAAAAATAATGAAAGCTTATTACTATATCTTTCATGATGGTATCTCTAGTGTTGAAAGAATGAAAACGTGAAACTGACCATTGTTTTTTTTTTTTTCTGGGTAACATAAAATGTGAGAATGAAAATGAGAAATTAATTTTAACCCAGTTGGGGTTGAGTGACATGCATCTCCTTAAAAATTTAAGAAAAATGATAATTAAAGCTATCTTTAATATCTGAAAATTGTAGGAAGCGTATTGCTCGGCTCTAAGCAAGCTGAAAGAAGCCATGGAGGAACCTCAGGAAGAAACTCTAGCATTCATCAATAGCATGCATTCACAACTTAATGAGCTGACAAGGACCAATCCTCCTCGTGCTAATACATCCGGTAAGTACATTAATTTATCACACTCATCTCTTGCAGTTGCAGCTTAATGCATATTCATATTTTATGCATTAAATCATTAGAACTTCTCCCTGTGAAAGTATGGCAACATCGCGTGTTACAGCATATATATATATATATATATACACCATGCCATTCTCCAAAAATTTCATTTTATTTTTTAGATTAGATTTTTATAAAGCAAAACTTGTTTTGATAGTGTAAAGGGCAACTTTTATTTTTTATTTTTTAAATGAAATTATTACAGAATAATACTAATTTGTGGATCAGTACAATCACTTTTGTCTTGCATAAGGATTCTGCTGTCAAACAAAGTCCAGAACTTACTGCATTTTTTGGACCATTCATTGATATAGTATGCACTGCTTTTATCTGTTTATTTTCCTTTATCAATTATGATTAACACAAGATGACAATCGTCAGATATATCTCTACCACATTATAATCGCAAACATTCTCTCTTCTCATGCATGTATAGCTGAATTCATAAATAAAATATTTATTAATCATAGATTGAGATGTGTTGTCTATTATCTTAATAATAATTTAAAAGTTTTCAAATATCATTTAATATTTATCTTGTTTTTTGGTCTTTTTTTAGAGGAAAGAGATTAGCGATATGAAATGGAGCAACAAAATGAATGTGTGGCAGCTGCAAGCGAATTGTCATCGTAATAATCTATGTGTAACAGTATTTGTTTTTTGTGCTTGACCCAAAACTTGCTAAATGAAATATTTTTTGTCAAAATGTAGCAGTCAGGGACAAAGAAGAGTTTAATTGTTCAACGTCATGTGTATTATCCAATCGAATTAAAAATTAATTATGTTACCTATGCTACCTATATATTTTATACCTTCTATTTAACGTAAGGAATTTAAACGATATTGAAACTTAAATACTCAAGTTAAGCCTATACTTAAAAGCTTAAATTAAAAAAAAATGATAAACTTAATTTGGTATTAGAGCCATAATAATTTGTTAGATTCTGATTTAAACAATCAAAAAATAATTTCTCTCCAGCTCATAAACAGAAATAAAAGAGTAGAACAGAAATAGTTTTGAGCTAACTTTCGAGGAGTTAGCAACCTCCAATACAATCTAGAAAATATTCAATACCACTAACCCATAATAAACCCCTTTTTATTCAAGGCTACATAACAAACTCTATAACCAATTCCTCAAACAGCCAACTAACACTTGACACGTATCACACCCCACCTCACACCCTAAGGTTCTCCTATCTTCCTTTGCCTACGCACATATACCTTAGTATCAAACTGTCCATTCCTATCAATACCAGCACCACCTATCCCACCGCCCGCTGTCGCCCCGCGCCCCCCCCCCCAAAAAAAAAAAGAGCCACCTTGTCCTCAAGGTGGAAAGAAGGAAACTATTGAGAAATAGCCGAGAATGACTCCCAAGTATCATCAGAGGGTGGCAGATTTTTCCATTTAATCAACACTTCAACGTCACCATTCAAAAGAGTACGATAGATAGTCCGCTACAGCTTCAGGAAAAGCTGCTAACTGCATAGCATCAGTCAAAGCGGCAGGAAAGGGTTGAGGAGAAATTGTAGAAGAATGTGCGGGCTTCAATTGGGATACATGAAACACAAAATGAATGCAGGTAGTCGGTGGTAACAGTAATTGATACACTATAGAGCCAACACGCTCCACCACCTGAAAAGGGCCATACAATCTAAGGCTTAATTTTTCATTACGCCGGTGAGCCAAGGATTGAAATTTGTATGGTTGGAGACGAAGAAACACCATGTCTCCTGGGCTAAAAACCACATCTTGACGTTTAGCATCAGCAAATTTCTTCATTCGTTCTTACGCCGGCAACAAATTTTCCTTCAATTCATCCAAAATAACATTCCTAGTCAACAATTGCTAGTGCACTTCATCCACAACTGTGCCATCCCCAGTATATTTTAAAAGAAGGGGAAGATCAAGTTCAAAGAGATCCTTAAAAGGTGTCATGCTGGCAGAACTGTGAAAGGTGGTGTTATTCCAAAATTCAGCCCAATGCACCCATTTTGGCCACTGCTTAGGTTGATTACCCACAAAGCAATATAGATAGTTTTCTAAACACCAATTGAACACTTCTATTTGACCATCCGTCTGAGGATGGTAGGCGGAACTAAACTTCAGTTGGATGCCACAACACTTGAACAAAGCAGACTAGAGAAGACTCATAAAAATCCGGTCCCGATCCATAACAATTGATTGAGGGAATCGATGTAAATGAACAATCTCCCTACAAATAAGGATGTCACCTCCTTGGTTGTATAACGATGGCTGAGAGTAAAAAAATGAGCAAACTTAGTGAATCGGTCAACCACTACCAGAATGGTATCAACACCACCAGTGTGAGGTAACCCTTCTATAAAATCTATGGAAATAGCCTCCCAAGCATGTTGTGACATTGGAAGAGGCTGCAGCAAGCCGGCAGGTTTCATGGCTGCATATTTTTGGCGTTGGTAGGTGTCACAAAATTGGACAAATTTCTGAACATCCTTTGAAAAACCATCCCAAAAAAAAAACTGAAGCAATCTGCTTATAAGTTCTATAAAAACCCGAATGGCCACCCAGAGGAGAAGAATGAAATTCATGAAGAAGGGCAAGAATACGAGAAGAAGATTTAGGGATGACCAAACGTCCCTAAAAAAATAAACACCCTTCGTGGGAAGTATAACCAGGCCTGTTGCTCAGGTTAACCAGTAAACTCTGAATAATAGAAATAGAATAAGATCTTAATGGATTTCATTTGTTAACCCCTGAAACTCATGATAGCGTACCATTGAACAAGCTATCAATACGAATGAAGTTTGGTCAAATGGAGCCCCATGAATTCCTATAAATTGACTCATATAAGGTAACCTAGATAAAGCATCAGCAACCTTATTCTGGAAACCCGACTTAAATTGTATTTCAAAGTTGAATCCCATCAGCGTGGTAATTAAATATTGTTGTTCAACTATCAATAGCCGTTGGTCCAAGAGATATGTGAGGCTACGTTGATTACTAGTGATTATGAAGTAATGCTGTCATTTTTTAACATCCAATATTATAGTAAGCAATTCCCTCTCATACACCGACTTAGTCTAGTGGTGGGCATTTTAATCCGACCCGACCCGTCGGGTTTTGGGAGGGTCAGAAATCTGGAAAACCGAAAATCGGGTCATGAAAAATCAACTCGTCGGGTTGGCCTGTTAGAATATGAAAAACCCGACCCGACCTGATTTTTTATTAAAATAAATTTATTGCCACGTGTCATCTTATTATTGGTCTATTGTATAAGTTAACATGCACTTAACCGCACAGGATTGATGTGTATATAAGGAAAAATATAACCCTAATTTGCTTAACCTATTGAGTCAGCCCCTTCTCTACTCTAACTCTCTAAGTCTCTAACCCTAGTCATTGCGGTCACCGTCGACCTCCATCACGCAGTGGCTGCCTGTAACATCTCACTGTGAAATCAACCTCTTCCCTTCAAAAAGATCCAAGCTCCTATTCAATCGACCCCTTCTCCACTCTAGAGTCGTCACGGTCACCGTCGACCTCCATCACACAGCACATAAGCAAAATAAAAGTCTATTTTATTCAAGTTAAAAATCTTTTTTATTATCCTTCAAGTTTCACCATTAAAGGTTTGTTCTCTGACACATACACAGGTGCACATGGATATAAAAGAGATGGTAGAGAAGCGTAAAAATCAGGAGAATTGGAGAAGAAAAAGGAAAGAGGAGAAGAAAAGTAATCTTTATTCTTCGTCCCATTTATTTCTTTTTTCCCCCTTTTTCTATCTGTCTTATATTACATCTGGATATTCTTTTCTTTCTAATTTTTCCCATCCT